>JAZDUH010000415.1:1870000-1975000 GCA_036419115.1 Scarus forsteni
TAAAGCAAACAGAAAAGAAAACATGGAATGCTTAAAAGTAGTGTTTTTGGCGGTACAATGCCATAGCTATTGATGTAAGAATTTAAGTAATTTTGGTTATTATCAAGAAAACCATGGAAAATGAATAGTTCTTAGTTTTTAATTAAACTCTCATGAGCTATTTTTGTTGTTATCATTATAATTGTCCAAACAAATGTACCTTTAGTTGAGCCAGGCATTAAAATTAACAAGAAATTGAAGAAAACAAGGGTGGTCTAATAATTTTTTCCATGACTGTATATATATATATATATATATATATATATATATATATATATATATATATATATATATATATATATATATAAACATATCACTTAATAATAATAATTGCTAATAATAATAATAATAATAATAATAATAATAACAATAATAATAATAATAAATAAATAATTAAATAAATAATAACCCCTGTCTGAAAATCTTCAGTCAGCCCTGCTAGATCCAGAAATAGAGGACAGGCTCCATCAAAAGAAGTTTCAAAGGCTGCATGGTTGCACTCTAAAAACTTTACTATGCTCTACTCAAAATAATCAATGAAACATTTTTACACTTAAAAATTTTAAGTAAATCTGAAAGCTATGAAATTATTTAGATTTGTCTAATAAAATTAAGTAGATGTAATTAAAAAGTTGAAGCAGATCTGAACAACTACATTGAGTATCATTAAATAAAAAAATTAGTTAGTATGATTAAAATTTTGAGTCTAAGAAATAGTAACTCTTAATTCAAGCCACTCAAAAAATTGAGTTAATATAATTAAAATGTTAGGTTGATGCAACTAAAAATTAAATTAAATTATTTATTTACATGATAAATCTGACACATTTACATAATGTTATTATCAAATGTAATTCATACTGGGCTATCAAATATCAGGATAAATATGTTACATTTACTTAATTTTTTAAAATGTATTCACTCTTAAAACTTAGGAGTACTTCAGGTCAACATATGAAACCAATTAACGCCCATTCCACAGTCATCAGCATTTTTATTATACATTTGTGTGATTTGACAAACATAAAATATCAAGTTAAAATCTGAACAGTTTATCTTTGCACATGACACAAAACTTCCCCACTATAAAAAACAGCTGAATTAAACTCACATTAATATGGTGTCTCTCAAACCTGGGTGAAATGCATCAAGACCAATGGGCCCTTCAATTTAAGTCACGGCACGATAGCATAAAATGCCAGTTAACAGAGTCTGGCATTGATGGAAATCTCAATTTGCATCACATAAATTCTTGGTATAATACCTAGTGCAACTTTCAACATGGTTTATTCTTGCCAGTAAGCATGTAACAATGCTCATGTGAGCATCAGGCTGAATGAATGCAGCATATGACTTAAATGCACCAAGAACAATGACAGTTTGTATTTGTCTAAATTTCACCAAGAACACTCTGCATCCTCATTAAATGTACCAAGTACAGTGACATTTCACATTACAGTTCCACAACAGCAACCAGTACCAGTCCAACATGAAACCTCAACTTTTATGCAAACATTAAGACAACAGTACATCAGCTGAAAATCAGACAGATAGACCATGCCAATGAAAAGTTCTCTCAGTAAGAGAGCATCTTTCTGAACAGTAGCCAGCAACTATATACAGAGGTAATTCTTCAGACTTGAACCTTGTTGGATAGTTTTCTAGAATCCAACTCCAGCAGTACTTTCTGAAATACCTTAAAACTGTATTTGAGGCTCTTGGGGTATCACAGATCTAGCGCATAGGTCAGTCCCAACAGATACGTAACAGCAAGCTCTGCTTAGATCCCCAAGACCCCTGGGGACAGTGCTACCTTCAATCACAATCCAGACATCGACTGACCCATCTTGGCTCTGCAGCAGATAAATCCTCATCATCTCTTCTTCCAACTTCTCTTGAACACTGGTAGATCCATCAGCAGCATCCTGCAGACATTATAAGGACAACTGTTAGAGCTCACTTACAACCTGCATGGAACTTGACAAATCCCACCTATTAACATTAGCAGCACATACATGAAGTGGACAACCTAAATAATCCTACTGTGGTGGAGCCAAGTTTGCTTTTTTATCTCTTTTTAAGCCAGAAAAAATAAATATTGCTTCCACATAATTCATTTCTCCCTCCAAACAAAATTTGACACAGAAAATAACATTTGATGTATTAAAAGCAGGACAGACAGTGAAATCAGTCAGTATTGATCTATGAAGGCTGACTGATTTCACTGCCTGTCCTCCTTTAAATCATTTAGCATTGAATGTAGGTGACGCATGCAGTGTCTAATGTCCACAGTTACTTCATACTATATGAATAGCATTGTCTTTTATGTGCGTGGTAAGGAAAGAACAAACTGTTCTGCAGCAACTCTACAATCAACCATGAATACATTGTTAAAAATGGCAAAAACCTACAGCCTTATATCTACCTCAAAGTCCTTGAGCAAGGCACTGGCAACTTCTCCGAGATAGTCGATGACACATCAGATCACAACCTGTCGCGTCCCTTGAAGAGGGATTCCACTCTAGAACAGAACAGATTTTTTTAACAATTAATACAACGCAAAACACATTTCAGCAGAACTTTTTTTTTTGAAAAACCTTTATGTAAAACTTTTTCAATAGTATTTTACATTATAAAAATGTAACTGCAGTTGTATGGAACCCCAATGATTCATAATCAAATAAATAAAAACAACATTTTGAAATAAAAGCCATATTGAAAAATAAGAATATATATAATATAGCCACTACTTTGTAAAATTAGGCAACAAAATTATTGTGTTTCATTTTCCTTTAATATCAAATTGTTATAATTAAATATGTCATAATGATCATTAAACATTTTATACGTTTTTATGAAATAGTGTCTTTTTATTTATTTTCAAAGTTTTCATAAAATTAAAAAAACTTTGGTCTGGACAATCCAGATGCGTATAATTGGATATTGTGGTGTGATGCTCAGACGATGCAAGAGATTGAGGGACAGAAACTAACTAAGAAAAAGCAAGACCTGTTGAGCAAGGCTGGATGATAGGAAGAGGAATAATGGACAGGAGAGAATCGCAGGATAAAGATAAATTGATTAGGATATGGATATGTAATTGTAATGATAATTAACTTAAATGACAGAAATGTGAATGAGGCATTATGATTATTGCAGGTAAGGAATAATTTGGACAAGTGGAGGCTAAATTTAAATACCTGAAGTAGAACACTTGTTTGTGCCCAATGTCTCTCTCCTGCAGCACCTTCAAAAACATGATCAACAGTGTTACAATACAAAGCAAAAAGTCTGGTTTAATACTGTTCTCATTCATGTCCATAGCTTTTGGAGAAATGTTTCATCATACAGATCTAATAAAATCGCACCCCATTTCATTTACACATTGCTGTCAATCATATCTACATGTACAATATAAAATATATAACATGAAATTCTTTCTTAAGTGTTTCATTTCTTTAGTACAGGTTCCATGCAATTTGGGGAAAAGAAAAGTATTTTAGCACAAGAAAAGCATGAAAATGTGTTACCTACACATGCTGGGAACCTTTTTTTCTTCCAAACTTAAACACTCTATCCTTCAGTACATTATAAAAGATGCCATTTACCTTCTCTGTTTTGATGTCTTTCTTCACCTTCTCTTCATAAGAAGTGTTGGTGCTGTAAAGCATAGATTAAAATTTTAATATACTTGACAGAAAAAAAAATGCTAGCTCTAGGTATCATCAAGGGTTCACTCAAAAATGTCACATAAAATCCTGTGAATATTACAGGTATTAGCCCATCCCACTGTTCAGATATGAAAAGAGGCTGTAAATCACTAGTCCTAAAATGTGTTTCTCCTCTATAACACACTGTTTACATCTTGGAGGCCATGCCTTTCCACATACAGGCTTTCATCTCCAGAGGAAAGTAAAGCCAGAGACAGCCTGAAAGGAACAGGTCTGACGCAACACAGGAGGGAACCATCAACGTCCATGGCGCACAGCTCCACAGCGTGGATGGGGCCATAAACTATCGTTTTATCCACAAATGCATTCATAATCCAAGTACCGTTAAACTAGCAACCATAAACGCGGTGCAGTTTTTGTAAAGTCACAGAAACATGGAGCATATCCACCCAGCTTCCCCTGACCCCACCTTGGTTGTTCAGCATGCACCATCATGTCTGAACTTGAAGCTAAAATTCGAATAAATTCATCATTTAACACAACTTTTTGGTGACTGTACATTACCGAAGCTGAATGGTGGCTAGAAATTAATAAAATGTGCTACTTACCGAGGTACAATGTCCTCAGAGGGGCTTTCACAGCGGTGTCTCCGAGCGGCTTGTTGCCCATTGTTCCTTGTTGAGAGAGCAGATATCCCACAAACCCTTTCTCCTCCCGCGCAAAACTACTCAATTTTTTAAGTTCTTGTTAAAAGAGAAAACTATTGAGTTAGAATCACTAATAATTAAAGTTCTTAAAACCAATCGATTTAATTACTTCAAACTCATAAATTCTGACTGATATTTACTGAAAATATTACAGATATCTTCAAATTATATTGTGTTGGTCAAATACTTATTTCATTTGTGAAATAAACTTAAATAATATATGTAAATGTGAGACAAAATTAACTGTTGGATTTCTGAGTATTTATTTTGATATGTGTAACTAAAATAATCACTTTTTTGATTTCTAGAGATTTTTTTTGTATAATATACTTTATAATTACCGTGATATATACTAAGGCCCTGAATGACTTTTTAGAGTGTGGTCCTTTCTCAAAATCCCCCTTCTTCTTTACTGACTGAGCGCCTTGAGAGTGGCAGCCAGTCACAGCAGCTCCTCACAACTTTCACTGTTTTTGACTTTTTCTTTTTGTCGTTTCTGCTCTTTATTAGCTTCTTTCTTTTTAGCATTTGTGTTGTGTCTGTACTGTCCAGTCATGGATGTGCATTACATGACACTGCTACTTTTCTTTTTATTCATTTTCGGAGCTTTCAAGTCCGCTACTGGTGACCCGTTCAGCGGCCCCATTGTTTACAGCCGTGAACAGCTGTTGGCGCTGAGCCAGACCAGGCCACCTCAGTGGGAGAGACCGAGCATCCCCGTCAAGCTCCGCCGGAGAAGGAGGAGATGCAGGGCCGGAGTGCAGCATCGGGCGAAGAGGAGACGCTACAAGCCGGCCGTCCCGTCCATCATCATAGGAAAAGTGAGGTCTCTCCCTAACAAGATGGAAGAGCTCTCAGCGCTGACTCGGCTGCAGTGGGAGTACCGTGAGTACAGCCTTATGATGTTCACGGAGTCATGGCTGAACGAACTCACCCCGGACCCGCACGTAACTCTGGGCCAGTTCACCTCGTCAGAGCGGACTGGAGTGAGAGGGAGAGCGGTAAGAAGAAGGGAGGGGGACTCGCGATGTATGTGAATGAGAGATGGTGTCATGCTGGGCACATCAGTGTGAAAGAGCAGCGCTGCACTAAGGACATTGAGCTGCTGGCGGTCAGTTTGCGGCCATATTGTCTGCCGAGGGAGTTTTCGCACGTCATCGCGATCACAGTGTACATCCCCCCCTCGGCTGATGCTGCTGCAGCCTGTGAGCTCCTCCATGGTGAAGTGTCCAAGCTACAGACATCTCACCCTCAGTCCCTGATCATCATCTCTGGGGACTTTAATCACACATCGCTCTCCTCCACTCTCCCTACCTTCAGCCAGTACGTGGACTGCACAACCAGAGACAATAAAACTTTGGACTTGCTGTATGCAAACACCAAGGATGCATACTTCTCCTCCCCCCTCCCCCCGCTGGGCCGCTCTGATCACAACCTGGTGAGACTGCAGCCCATTTACATACCTATGGTGAAGAAACAACCCCCCACCATCAGGTATGTGAAAGAGTGGTCTGATGAGGCCACTGAGGCGCTGCAGGACTGCTTTGAGACCACAGACTGGGATGTTCTGTGCGGCCCACACGGTGAGGAAGTTGACGCCATGACAGACTGCATCACGGACTATATTAATTTCTGCACAGAGAACACTGTACCCACCAAGAAAGTACGGTGCTTCTCTAACAGCAAACCCTGGGTGACCCCTGAAATCAAAGCCCTGTTGAAGGAGAAGAGAAGGGTTTTTAGATCAGGGGACAAGGAGGAGCTGAGGAGGGTGCAGAAGGAGCTGAAGAAGAAAATCAGGGAAGGAAAGGCCAGCTACAGGACCAAGATGGAAAACCTCTTGCAACAGAACAGCGCAAGAGAGATCTGGAGAGGCCTGAAAACCATCTCAGGTCACAGCAGGGGCCATGGTCGAGGACCTGAGGCAGGAGATCAGGAGTGGGCCAACGAGCTGAATCTGTTTTTCAATAGATTTGACTCTGCTCCCACTCCTCCCCCCACTCTTCCTAGGAACACCCGTCTGCTTCTTCTTCACACCGTCTCAGCTCTCCACCATCATCACCACCCCCACCCCTCACATCCTCCACCACCACCCCCCCTGTGATGGGGGACTGTGCAGACCAGCTCTGTCAGGTGCTACTGCACATCTTCAACCTGAGCCTGGAGAGGGTCCCAGTACTGTGGAAGACTTCCTGCGTGATTCCTGTCCCGAAGACAGCTCACCCCAGGGAGCCCAACCACTTCAGACCTGTGGCCCTCACTTCTCACCTGATGAAGACCCTGGAGAGGATTGTTCTGAGGAACCTCCGCCCCATGGTGAGCTCTCATCTGGATCCTCTGCAGTTCGCATATCAACAGAACCTCACCTACAGACCACAGTTTGTGAGGCTCCAGGACTGTGTATCTGACATGGTGGTCTGCAGCACGGGAGCACCGCAGGGGACAGTGCTCTCCCCCTTCCTCTTCACCCTGTACACTTCGGACTTTTCTTACAACTCTGGGAGCTGTCACCTCCAGAAGTTCTCCGACGACACGGCCATTGTTGGATGCGTATCGCAGGGAGACGAGCGGGAATACAGGACTGTCATCTCTGACTTTGTCGACTGGTGTGACAGAAATCACCTCCAGCTCAACACCAGTAAAACAAAGGAGATGGTTGTGGATTTCCGCAGGAGGAGGACACCTCACACTGCACCTGTGAACATCCAGGGTCTGGACATTGAGATGGTGGAGTCCTACAGATTCCTGGGTGTACACCTCAATAATAAACTGGACTGGTCTCACAACACGGATGTCCTGTACAAGAAGGGTCAAAGTCGTCTCCATCTGCTAAGGAGACTGAGGTCCTTTGGAGTGTGCAGGACTCTGCTCAGGACCTTTTATGACTCTGTGGTGGCTTCTGCACTTTTCTATGCAGTGGTCTGCTGGGGAGCAGGAAGCACGGAGAGGGACAGGAAGAGACTGAACAGACTGGTCAGGAGAGCCAGTTCTGTCCTGGACTCCTCCTTAGACTCCCTGGAGGAGGTGAGCGAGAGGAGGATGCTGGCAAAGCTCACATCCATCATGGACAACCCCTCTCACCCACTGCATGAGACTGTGGGGGAGCTGAGCAGCTCCTTCAGCAGCAGGCTCAGACTCCCACCCTGCAGGACTGAACGTTACCGCAGGTCATTTGTCCCAACTGCAATAAGACTTCACAACGCAAACATCTGAACTCTCTCCATAATGACATCAAGCATTCAATAAATACATGCCTTTTTTATTGTACATCATTCCAGTACTCACGGTAAATTTCTCATTGTCAAGTGCTGTTACTCTCAAGTATTAATCTCTGTGTATATCTTGCTCCTGTATAAATATGTAAATAGTAATATTTTTCTACTTTTCTATATATCTTTATATTTCTTTAAATTCTAATTTTATATTCTATTCTATTATCTTGATTTTATTTTTATTGTTATTGCATTATTGCACTTTTCTTGTGAGCTGCTGTGACAAAAAAATTTCCCCCAAGGGGGATCAATAAAGAATATTCTATTCTATTGTATTCTATTCTATTCTCTATTTCAGGGTGAGCCCTATGGGGGTCTTGACAAGGAATATTCACTCTAAAATATCTCACATCTCTCAGCTCCTCAGGATACCTCAGTCCGAAGCAAACAGCCTAATTCCACCTGAATCATTGTCTTTATACTACGCTTCTGTAGATAACGCTGGGGGAAGCAGACAACACAGATGCCTGCAAGTCATTCCACTCCACTCATCTCGGTAGCATCTTTTGGCATTAAGTGGCATTCAGAGTTATTTCTCTGTTAAGTAACCTTTTGCTGTTTTAGTAGCCTTAGCACTTTACATCCTTATGAGGCTCAATACTGAATTCTGTACATGTGAAAACTACCTTTGCTTTGCTCCGCCAGCCACAGTCCAAAAGACAGAGCAGTTTTAACCCTCGTGTGGTATTAGTATTGTTACTTAGCTAGCGTTTGTGGGTCTGGTGGACCCGCTAGAGTTTTGGGCTTTCAAAACACCACAATCCAATAATTTTCTCTGAAAATACTCAACAGATGTTTACTACATGCCAACTACAAGTTATATGAACAGCAAACATGTTTAATATTTGCTCTTTACCTTGTTAGATCACATTTGTGAATTAAAAAGGAAAATCAGTTATAATCCAGAGGAGTGAGTGGAAAAACACATTTACAAATGAAGAAAGATGTTTCACAACTATTGATTTTAATTAATTTGAACTTGTTGCTCAACCTCATCCTCTTCTTCAGAGTTATTGTCAGACTCTGAATTCTCAGAAATATGATCTTCATTTTCTGAAACCTCTTCCTCGATATCACCATCAGAAGCTTCTGTCTCTTCTAAAATCAATTGGAGGGCCCTCTCAGCAGAAAACCTTTTGGCCATCTTGATCAGTCATGATAAGTAACCACACTGGCAGAGTCATATTTATTGTGTCACACCCCATTGGAGGTGGGATAGTGTATGAGGAAAAAAAAAGTTTGGTTCCCTCAAGAGCAGATGGTGTTTGTTCAATTTTCAACAATGTTTCAACTTTCAAGCACACACGCAAGCACGCACACACACAGACACACACACCCCACTACACACACACACACACACACACACACACACACACACACACACACCATTTGCAGGTGGGATAGTGTCTGGCTGTGTCCGAAATGTCATACTGACTTCCTACTCATACTAAGTTTGACATCAAAAAAGATTGAGTGTGCGAGAAATACCCGGATGAATACTTTATCGGAAAAAATTATAAGTATGCGAGGTGGGCATACTAGCCCCACTCAAACGCCCCATAATGCATTGCGAGCCCATAATGCATTGCGTCAAGCAAGACCGACCGGCATTCAGCTAAAAATCGGCCACTAGCAAACTTCCCATTTTCAAAATAAACGCGTCTTTTATTATCTCTTTTGTAAATGAGCTCTTGTTTTGGAGCTGACCAAAAGTTTCTTCAATAGCATACTGGCGCGCATAGCGGAATGTCCGAAATGCCAAAATGAAATTTGTATCTGTGCGTTTTATGGCTCAAATGACCACATTTTGGTATTCTACGTGGTGATTAAAATGCTCTCTGAACTTATTTACTTACTTATACTTACTTATATGAGATATTTGATAGCCTGGTGTGCTTCTGATTTTTGTCGTTGGAGGTTTGAAATGTATCATGGGAAGTTTAGTAGTACACTACAGTGTGAACGGTTGGCATCCTAATCATACCTATAGTACGTAGTATACAGTATATACACATGAGTATGTAGTATGTAGTACGTTAGTATGCCATTTCGGACACAGCCTATGAGAAGAAAAAGTTTGGTTCCCTCAAGATAAAAGGGGAAAATGTGCCGGAATGTAAGAGTAGATGGTGTTTGTTGAATTTTCAACAATGTTTCAACTTTCAAGCACACACGCACGCACGCACACAAACAGACACAAACAGGCATAAACACACACACACACACATACACACACACACACACACAAACTTGTGCAGGAGCAGGAGGGGCAGACAACACTATCAGTAGCCCCAGAAAGGAGGAAGACCGAGTGGGGGTACACAGAACCTACTCGTTCCACACTTTTATTAGCCCCGGGTCCAGTGTACCCAAACACCCTGTATGTAATATAAATGCGTAGGGTGGGTATATAGTATGCGGTCAGAGAAAATGTGTTTTGATTTATGTTCTTCACAGAAAATGAGCCAAAGCCAGTGAATTTCAGGTTGAAAAAGTAATTAATTGTATCATTTTTCTTTCGATGAAAACTGAAAACGGGTCCCACAGACCCGAATACCATACAAGGGTTAATGAAGGCTATTGTTCAGATCTGCAGTTTGGTCTTTGCTCTGCAATGAATGGAATAGAATTTCTTTCTTTGACTATGTCGAGTCTTTAGATTCTGTCCAGCTTTATACTGACGCTGCTCCATCTGTTGGTTTGGGGGTTTCTATAATGAGTGGTTTGTAGATGTCTGGAGAACAAAATACTGACCCTCAAGGATCCTAAATCCACTGCCCTCTATGAGCTTTACCCAGTAGTGATGTTTGCTCTGAACCAGGTCTCTTTTAATCCTCAGTATGATCTCACCTTTTCTGATTTGAAAATAGAAAGGACATGTATGCCTTATCCTTGAAGCACTCAAATCTGACAGATCTCACCAGTGCACTCATATCAAATTGCAAAACTACATTTTTTTTTTGTCCTTTCTCTTCTATGATGAATTATCTGCATCATCGTTCCCCTTCTCAACCATCATCCCCTGGTTCATCAACGGTCACAAACCTATGACGAGATCCAGGTTCTCTTCAATCTGCAAGTTTTCTGTTGAGCTACGGCCTGCCTCCTGGACTCTTTTCCCTCACTTCCTGAGGACTGGTGTAACCATGCTTCATCTGCCTACCTCAACACTGGAATCCCCGGTGCGCTGGTCCTTTTCTGCACATCAACGCTAAGGAGACTTCACGAGAAAGTCATCCTGGCTGCTCAAAGCTCATGATCTCTGCATTTAATATTGAAAGATTGTATCCATTGCTGCATAACTCTGTACTGCAGATCAGGTGGTGTGCTGGGGTTAAGTATGTACCAATTCATCATGCTTGCATCTGCATTCTCTAGGTAGTATGTTCCCCTCAGTGGGCGCTGGGGGGAATGGCGACACAGCAGCTGGTGCTTGGGCCCACACATAGTAGTTCACTAGGTAGTATATTCCTCTGAGCGGGCGCTGGGGGGAATGGCGACACAGCAGCTGGTGCTTGGGCCCACACATAGTAGTTCACTAGGTAGTATGTTCCCCTTAGCGGGCGCTGGGGGGAATGGCGACACAGCAGCTGGTGCTTGGGCCCACACATAGTTGTCACTAGGTAGTATATTCCTCCCAGCGGGCGCTGGGGGGTATGGCGACACAGCGGCTGATGCTTGGGCCCACACATAGTAGTCAGTAGGTAGTATATTCCTCTCAGCGGGCGATGGGGGGAATGGCAACACAGCAGCTGATGCTTGGGCCCGGACACATAGTAGTCAGTAGGTAGTATATTCCTCTCAGCGGGCGCTGGGGGGAATGGCGACACAGCAGCTGGTGCTTGGGCCCACGCATAGTAGTTCACTAGGTAGTATGTTCCCCTCAGCGGGCGCTGGGGGGAATGGCGACACAGCGGCTGGTGCTTGGGCCCACACATAGTAGTTCACTAGGTAGTATGTTCCCCTCAGCGGGCGCTGGGGGGAATGGCGACACAGCGGCTGGTGCTTGGGCCCACAGATAGTAGTCACTAGGTAGTATATTCCTCTCAGCGGGCGCTGGGGGGAATGGCGACACAGCGGCTGGTGCTTGGGCCCACACATAGTTGTCACTAGGTAGTATATTTCTCTCAGCGGGCACTGGGGGGAATGGCGACACAGCGGCTGATGCTTGGGCCCACACATAGTTGTCACTAGGTAGTATATTCCTCTCACAGCAGGCGCTGGGGGGAATAGCCACACATAGCAGTTCTCAGCAGCACCAGGCTCCTATCAGTTATGTTTTGGGGGTGTTCTCATGTGTTTTGCTCATCACTCCTCCATGCCTTTGTGTAAACATTTCTGCAAAGGAGTGATGAAACTGGAGCCTGGACGCCAAACCTGTAACATGTATGTGCAGCAACAATAAAACAATTGAACGAGAGTTGACTGACTGAAATCACTTAATTTCCAAACACTGGACGCAGCATTACACACACGCACGCACCTGCAGCTCAGGAGACATTTCCTCTGCTGAGGTACGCGCGCTATCCAACTAAGAGCCCCACAGCTGCAATTGCGCTGTTTATCCACCAGTTGGCAACAAATACTACAACCACATACATTTTGGAGAAATTCACAAAAGGAGCATTTCCAACTCTGTTATACATGCTCTGATTTTAAGTGTTTAAGACAGTGGGGGGGTGGTGGGATTGTGGGAAGGCTGAAATAAGGGCTTTCTGTCAACAGTACACTCTTAATGTCTCACGGGACATTACCAGATCTGTGAAGGCTCTAGAGACTGATATTGTGGAGCTCCAGTCTCTGATAGACTCCACAGGAGACAAAGGACATACTGAAGTCCTCAAAGCTAAAAAGAAGGCTCTGACAGACCTGCTGGGCAGCAGAGCCCAAGGAGCCCCCGTCAGGTTCCAAAGTGTGGCACAGATGGATGTCACATCCAAGTTTTTTTTTTTGGACTGGAAAAAAAGAACAGACAATACAAATGTATGCACGGTCTTTGAACAGCGACGGGGCAAGAGCTGACAGATGCTGCAGACATCAGGAGACATGCTGTGGACTTTTACTCAGGCCTCTACAACAGTGAGTACTCTGAGAATGAACAACTGTTTGACTCTTTCTGTGACGGTCTCCCGTCTCGGTCGTGTCTCTGAGGACTCCAACCAGCTGATCGGGGAACCTCTACAGCTACAGGAGCTGCTCACAGCCCTGCAGAGCATGGACGGGGGAAAAGCTCCTGGACTTGACAAACTCCCTGGTGAGTTTTTTAAGACTTTTTGGAATGTAATGG
This sequence comes from Scarus forsteni, assembly GCA_036419115.1. Lineage (NCBI taxonomy): Eukaryota > Metazoa > Chordata > Actinopteri > Labriformes > Labridae > Scarus > Scarus forsteni. The sequence continues at coordinate 1,882,977 of JAZDUH010000415.1, forward strand.
GTGAGGACCTTCTGGCTGTTCTGAATGAAAGTCTGGCTGAGGGGTTGTTGCCCCTGAGCTGCAGGAGAGCAGTGATCACACTCCTTCCGAAGAAAGGTGATCTACAGGAAATAAAGAACTGGCGTCCTGTTTCTCTGCTCTGCTGTGATTACAAGATCCTCTCCAAAGCCCTAGCCAACAGACTGAGAGATGTGATGGACCAGATCATACACCAGGACCAGAGCTACTGTGTGCCTAGTAGGTCTATTCATGACAATGTATCTTTAATTCGTGATGTTTTGGACATCTCTACTTCATTGGACATAGACCTTTGTCTCATTTCTTTAGACCAAGAAAAAGCATTTGACCGGGTTGAGCACCTCTACCTCTGGAGAGTTTTGGAGAGTTTTGGTCTCAGCCCTGGTTTCATTGCTATGATCAGGGTTTTGTACCAAGACATTGAGAGTGTACTTAAAATTAATGGAGGTCTGACTGCACCATTTAAAATTAAGAGAGGGATAAGACAGGGCTGCTCACTCTCAGGGATGTTATACTCCATCTCTATTCAGAATCAGAATCAGAATCAGAAATACTTTATTAATCCCCAAGGGGAAATTCGGTTGTTTCAGTTGCTCTTATACACAGTATAGCAGTAAGGAATATCAGTTGAAAATCAAATAAAATAAAATAGAATAATAGAAATATATTTTATAAATAGAATAAGATAAAATAGAATAAAATAGAAAACAGTGCAATGCAATAGAATACTGTGCAATTTGAGCTTTGTGATATTAGAGGGAGGAGTTATAAAGTTTGATGGCCACAGGCAGGAACGACTTCCTGTGGCGCTCTGTGGTGCATCGCGGGGGGATGAGTCTGGCACTGAATGTGCTCCTGTGATTGTCCAGCACGCTGTGGAGGGGGTGGAAGGTGTTGTCCATGATGTCCTGCAGCCTGGACAGCATCCTCCTCTCCATCACCTCAGTCAGAGAGTCCAGCTGCACCCCCACAACATCACCGGCCTTACGGATCAGTTTGTTGAGCCTGTTAGTGTCCGCCACCTTGAGCCTGCTGCCCCAGCACACAACAGCGTACAGGATAGCACTGGCCACCACAGACTCATAGAACATCCTCAGCATCGTCCTGCAGATGTTAAAGGACCTCAGCCTTCTCAGGAAGTAGAGCCGGCTCAGGCCCTTCTTGTAGACGGCCTCGGTGTTCCTGGTCCAGTCCAGTTTGTAATCCAAATACACCCCCAAGTACTTGTATTCCTCCACGATGTCCACCTGGACCCCATGGATGGAAACAGGGGCCGCTGGAGCCTTTGCCCTTCTCAGATCCACAACCAGCTCCTTGGTCTTTGTCACATTGAGCTGTAGGTGGTTCTGCTCACACCATGTGACAAAGTCCCCCACCACCACCCTGTACTCCTCCTCATCGCCCTTGCTGATACACCCCACAACAGCCGAGTCATCAGAAAACTTCTGAAGGTGGCAGGACTCGGTGTTGTGGCCAAAATCAGTGGTGTACAGGGTAAAGAGGAAGGGGGACAGGACTGTCCCCTGGGGGGCCCCTGTATTGCTGACCACCCTGTCAGACACACAGTGCTGCAGGCGAACATACTGCGGTCTGCCAGTCAGGTAGTCAACAATCCAGGACACCAGAGGGGCCTCCATCCCCCTGTCAGTTTCCCTCCCAGTAAGGACGGCCTGATGGTGTCAAAGGCACTGGAGAAATCAAAAAACATGACTCTCACAGTGCTGTCAGGCCTGTCCAGATGGGCGTAGACTCTGTTCAGCATGAAGATGAGGGCGTCCTCAACCCCAAGTCTGGGCTGGTAGGCGAACTGCAGTGGATCCAAGTGGGGCCTGACCTTAGGCTGGAGCTGCTCCAGAACGAGTCTCTCCAGGGTCTTCATGATGTGGGGACGTCAGTGCCACTGGTCTGTAGTCCTTGAGGTCGTTTGGACACGGCGTCTTTGGTACAGGGGCGATGCAGGACGTCTTCCACAGCACAGGGACCCTCTGGAGACTCAGGCTCATGCTGAAGACATGGTGAAGTACTCCACAGAGCTGGGGTGCACAGGCTTTCAGGACCTTTGGGCTCACCCCGTCTGGGCCTGCAGCCTTGCCTGCGTGGAGTCTCGTCAGCTGTCTTCGTACGTGGTCAGGGGTGAAGGACACCGAGGTGGTGAGTGTAGATGGAGATGCTGGAAGAGGTCCTTCAGTCAGGAGATCAGAGGAGGAGGAGGAGGAGGAGGGAGGTGAGGTTTCCTCATCAGAAGGCTAGGGGCTTCCAAGAGGGGAAGGTGTCGCTGTAGTGGCTGCTGGCTGCTGGTCTACAGGGAGGAGGGGAGGGAGGACAGGGGTTTCGTCAAATCTATTAAAAAAAAGATTTAGTTCGTTGGCCCTGTCCACACTGCAGTTCTCTCCCTTGCTGCTGCTGCTCCTCTTGTAGCCAGTGATGGTCTTCATGCCACTCCAGACCTCTTTGGTGTCATTTTGTTGGAGCTTCCTCTCCAGCTTTCTCCTGTAGCTGTCCTTAGCCTCCCTGATTTTCACCTTCAGGACCCTCTGTGTTGCCCCCACCTCCTCCAAATGTCCATCTCTATAGGCCCTCTTCTTAGCATTCAGACAGTCCTTAATTTCCTTTGTAATCCACGGCTTGTTATTTGAATAACAAAGGACAGTCCTTGTTGGGACGATGGTGTCCACACAGAAGTTGATGTAGCCTGTGATACACTCTGTGAGCTCGTTGATGTCCTCTCCATGGGGGTCACAGAGTGCCGGCCAGTCTGTCACCTCAAAGCAGCTCTGCAGTGTGTCCATGGACTCTTCTGACCAGGTCCTCACAGACTTTGTGATGGCTGGCAGTCTTTTCACCAGGGGCACATAGCAGGGGGTGAGGTGAATCAGGTTGTGATCTGAGCGTCCCAGAGGGGGGAGGGGGGAAGAGCTGTATGCCTCTCACATTAGCATACAGTAAGTCCAGAGTCTTCTCCCCTCTGGTCGTGCAGCTCACATACTGAGTGAAGGTTGGGAGTGTTTTCCTGATGTTAACATGATTAAAGTCCCCAGAGATCATGATGAGAGCACTGGGATTGTCCGTTTGTAGTGATGATATGACGGCGTGTATTACGTTACTCGCCGTCCCGGGGCTCGCGGAGGGGGAGGTAATCAGCGACCAGGATGGTATGAGAGATCTCCCGGGGTAACTAATAAGGCCGAAGTACCACGGCTAACAGCTCTATATCCGGGCTGCAGATACGCTTCTTCACCGTAATGTGACCGGGATGACACCACTTGTTGTTAACGAGAACGGCAAGTCCCCCTCCCTTTCTCTTACCGCTCTCGGTGACATCCCGGTCGGCCCGTACAGTCTGAAAGCCGGAGATGGAGACGTTGAAGTCAGGAGTCTCCGGTTGCAGCCACGTCTCCGTGAAGCACATGAGGCTGCAGGTACGATACTCCGTCTGACTCCTGATCAGCGCTGTCAGCTCGTCCATTTTATTCCCCAGGGACCTCACATTTCCCATGATGAGAGAGGGGAGACTCGGCTTATAACTCCTCTTCAAAAGCCTCCGTCGTCTCGGTCCTACTCCTTTCCCTCGTAGCTTTTTTTTTCCTCCTCTACACCCCTGTGTGTTTTCCTCCTTATTTCCGCGAGCATACCTGGCTGTATGTCCGGAGTTGAGGTCGCTGAGCCGGCCGGCTTCAGCGCGATCAGCTGTTCCCTGCTGTAAACAAAGCGGGGCTGCAGCGGTACGGCGGTCTGAGAGTGCAGCAGTGATTCCATGATCAAAGTTATTGAAAGAAAGAAACACTGCTCTCTTTTTTCAGAAGTGAGAGAGCACCACTTCACACGTACGACAGGAAAAAAGAAACGACGAACAAAGAAGTAAAAAGTAGTCTTTTCAGTAGAAAAACAGAAAACAACTTGGGAGCAACTTCCACAGGCAGCTTGCGTGGTTGACGCATGCGCACAGAAAAAAAAAAAAAAAAAAAAATTGAACCAATGCTGGGTAAAATACGCTCCTCTATTAAAGGTCTAACCTTACCTCATTGCTCAAATCGTTTTACTGTGTCAGCATATGCAGATGATGTCATTGTAATGATAACGAATCAAACAGAAGTGCTTTTATTAGAGAACATTGTGAAGGATTTTGGACAAATATCATCTGCAAAAGTAAACTGGGGGAAGAGTGAAGGGTTGGCAGTTGGTTTTAAAACAGGTTTGCTGCCGAAGCTGCCAGCAGGACTGACATGGGGCAGAGGTGGTTTTAAGTATCTTGGCATCTTTATAGGAGATGAAATCACTGTACAGAAGAACTGGGAAGGAGTGGTGGAGAAAGTGAAGGGGAGGCTGGAGAAATGGAGGTGGCTGCTGCCTCAAATGTCCTACAGGGGAAGGGTGCTCATCATCAACAACATGGTCTCCTGTGGACTCTGGCACAAGATGGCGTCCCTGGAACCTCCTGCTGGGCTCCTCAAACAACTGCAAACTGTGATGTTGGACTTTTTTTGGGACAAACTGCATTGGGTTCCCCAAGCTGTGCTGTTTTTACCGAGAGAAGAAGGAGGGCAGGGTCTGGTCCATCTGGCCAGCCGAGTAGCTGCTTTCAGACTCCAGTTCCTGCAGAAATTCCTTACTGGACCTGCTGATGTGGTCTGGAGACCAGTGGCCAGTAGGATTTTCAGAAAAATAGATGGACTGAACCTGGATTCCTCACTGTTTTTAATGAAAACTGACTGTTTAAATCTGTATAACCTGTCTGCTTTTTATCAGAGCCTTTTTAAAACCTGGAGACTGTTTCTATGGAGGAGGCTGGAGCCCACACTGTCCTTGCATTGGTTGTTGGAGGAGCCTCTGGTCTACGGGGCTCGGCTAGATGTTCAGGACTCATCTTTAACGGGCCTCACGTGTGCTCTCGTCTCCACTGGTAACGTCACACTGAGACAGTTGGTGGACATGGCTGGACCTGGATTGGACAACACTGCAGCGGTGAGCTCTGCTCTGGGGGTCCGGTCTTCTCGGTTTGTGGACAGGTTTCTGAGACTGCTACGCCTCAGGCTGACAGGGGAGGAGAAGGAGATGCTGCAGGACTACTGGACCAGGAAGGAGGTGCCCAGTGCCACGGACCCTTTCCCCGAAATAGGCTTCACAATGAAACCTTGTGTTTTGGATGAGGTTTATTCAAAAGTACCTGAAGACAAATGTCTGAGTTTTTATAACGTCAGGGGTAAAGAGTGTGTCTATGCATGTGTTAAGGCCTTAAATAAGACTGTTCTGAACAACAGAGTGGACACGAAGTGGAGGCAATGGTTGAAAGTGGCTGACGACATCAAGCCAGCGTGGAGAGTCCTCTATAAACCCCCCCTTAACAAGAGATCTGGTGACCTGCAATGGAGGATTTTGAGTGGGGCAATAGCAGTGAACTCTTTTATCTCCCGTTTTAACCCTTCTGTGTCTGATGAGTGCTTTTACTGTGGGGCTGTAGAGACAGTCTTTCACTGTTTTTCAGAGTGTGCCAGGCTCAGCCACATGTTTGGGCTTTTAGAGAGGGTTTTTATGGGTTTTAATGTGAAATGGTCCAAAACAGTTTTTATCTTTGGAGCAGGGTAGAGCAAAGTGAATGCAATCAAGTGGAAACTTTTAATTTTTTTATCAGGTCAGGCAAAGCTGGCAATTTACCTGAGCAGAAAAAAACAGCTAGAGAACAAGCAGGGAAAAGAAGTGACGGACCTCTTCATTTCCTTAGTGAGAGCCAGAATCTGGGTCGATTTTAAATTCTTTCAGCTGATGACAAGCCTCACAGATTTTGTTGAAACCTGGTGCTATGGAGGAATAATCTGCTGTGTAGTAGATGAGAGACTCATCTTCAGCCATTTTCTCAGTATCTGAGAGACACACTATTTTTTAATTCTAGTGTAAAAAGTGTGCATGTAAATTACTGTTGATTATTGTAAATAAAGTTTTTTTGTAAAATCAAAATCAAATCTCCCTCTCTCTCACTCTCTCACTCTCTCTCTTTCTCTCTCTCTCACTCTCTCTCTCTCTCTCTCTCTCTCTCTCTCTCTCTCTCTCTCTCACTCTCTCTCTCTCTCTCTCTCTCTCTCTCTCTCTCTCTCTCTCTCTCTCTCTCTCTCTCTCTCTCTCTCTCTCTCTCTCTCTCTCTCTCTCTCACTCTCTCTCTCTCTCTCTCTCTCTCTCTCTCTCTCTCTCTCTCTCTCTCTCTCTCTCTCTCTCTCTCTCTCTCTCTCTCTCTGAGATGGCGGAGTGAGTGTGTCGGGAGCTGAGAGCGGTTGTGTTTGGAGCGTGAGTGAGGTTGATAAAAAACTAAACTTTAGCTTTTGTGTGTTTCATGTGTTAGTGTTGTGGTTTTGTTTGGTTTTGTCGGTGTGTTGAAGATAAGTTCGGTGTGTGTGTGTGTGTGTGTGTGCGTGTGTGTGATTGTTTGTGTGTGGCTGTGAGGTGTGTGTGCTAACGTTTTAGCACCATGCCGGTAGCTGAGGCTACAGCAGCCGAGCTGGAACGGCTGTCACGTTGTCACGGCATTAAGTTGGTGCCCTCGGGGCAGTGCAGTGTGGAGGAAGCCGGGTTGGCTGTCGGTAAAGTGGTTGGATATGAATCCGTGAAGTCGCCGTCCAGGATGAATGGGTCTATCGTGATCTTCCTGGATGACACAGCTAAGGTGAGCGAGGTGGTGGAGAGGGGAGTGGTCATACAGGACACTTTTACTCCTGTTTCTCCCCTCTCCAGCCCTGCCACCAAAGTTATTATTTCTAATGCCCCACCGTTATATAAAACGAACACTTGGTAAAGGAGTTGTCCCGTTTCGGACAGATAGTGTCCCCCCTGAAGATGGTGTCTCTTGGCTGCAAATCACCGAAATTAAAACATGTAGTGTGTCACCGAAGACAGGTTTATATGGTCCTTAAAGACACCAGTCGAGATTTAAACCTGTCTTTCTCTTTTAAGGTAGATGGTTTCTCTTACGTTGTTTTTGCATCCTCTGAGAATATGAAATGTTTTGGATGTGGGGCGGAGGGACACCTGATCCGCTCCTGTCCAGAGAAGAGCGGAGCAGAGCGGCAAACTGCCGCCGCTGCTGCCGCCTCTCCACCCACCCCTGACGGGAAGCCTCCGCAGCCTTCCGGACCTACCGCTGGAGGGGAGCCTCCTCGGCCGGCCCGGCCTGTGGCTGCTGCTGCGGGGGGAGAGCCTCCGCAGCCTGCCGGGCCGGGATCTGCCGGTGGAGGGGAGCCTCCACGGTTGACCCGGTCTGTGGCTGAGGCTGCTATGGGGGGGAAGCCACCGCTGCCTGCCGGGCCGGGATCTGCCGGTGGAGGGGAGCCTCCACGGTCGACCCGGTCTGTGGCTGAGGCTGCTACGGGGGGGAAGCCACCGCTGCCTGCCGGGCCGGGATCTGCCGGTGGAGGGGAGCCTCCACGGCCGATCCGGTCTGTGGCTGAAGCTGCTGCGGGGGGGAAGCCTCCGCAGCATGCCGGGCCGGGATCTGCCGGTGGAGGGGAGCCTCCGCGGCCGACCCGGTCTGTGGCTGCTGCTGCTGCTGGGGGGGCAGAGCCACCGCAGCCTGACCAATCGGAGTCCATAGCTGGAGGGGAGCCTCCAGCTGTGGACCGATCTGAGGCTGCTGCTGCTGGAGGGGAGCCTCCATGGCCCGACGCTGCTCCTTGCGTTAACATACTGTCTTGTGCGCAACCTGTAGTTGCTGCCAGCAGTGCTCTGCCTGCTGCTGATGTGTGTGACGGGTCTTTAATGCCGTTGCGGCTTGTACCTGGGGATACAGGTGTCCTCAATGCTGCTTCCTCTTCCTCCTCTGATATGGTGGAGACAGACACTCAGAGAGGGGAGGAGGGTGGAGCTGCAGAGCTGATAGATGATGATGTGCTATGTGAGTTCGATGAAGAAGAAATGATCATTGATGATGATTTTAAACTTGTGCATAAAAGAAAAAACTCTGAAAATGAAAATGAGAACCCAAAAATTTGTAAAGCCCAAAATGAGGAACAAACGACTCAGGAAGAATCTCTCCTCGGCTCGCAGGGGGGTTCCCAGAGTCTGTACTCAGACACAGACATTCATAGTTTTTTAGAGAGGACCAAAGGGCAGAGGCTGGTGATGGTGGAGGATTATTTCCCTGACCTCCGCATGTTCCTTCGGTCTGCCAGACCCCTGACCCTGAAAGCGAGCTCAGTATTGTCCAGTCAGGCGGTTTTTAGGCTGAGGAAACATGTGAGCAGAGTCAGGGAACAACTCAGTGAGGAATCATGATGGTTTTTAACATGTGTTTTTCTTTTTTTCTGACCTGTGTCTGTGTGCTCTCCTTTTTATCCATGTGTGATTTTAATCTCAGCATTTTAAACCTGAATGGAGCCAGGGCTGATTTTAAAAGAGCTGCTCTTTTTAAACTCATGTAGTTGAAGAAGACTGATGTCCTGTTTGTGCAGGAGACACACAGCACTGCAGACATTGAAGCTGAGTGGAGGCAGGCTTTTAATGGGGAGGTCATTTTAAGCCATAAGTCCAACGTAAGTGGGGGGGTGGGGATTCTGTTTGCCAGAAGTTTCCTCCCAGTTTCTTTTAATTTAGAAGAGATCATCCCGGGGGTTTTAATAAAAGTTGTAGCAGTTTTTGAAAATGTTAAGTTAGTGTTTTTAAATGCCTATGCTCCCACCAACGCCCTGGAGAGGATGGCTTTTTTAAACATTTTAAGTAACACTGTTGGAAACTGTCATGATGGTGATTTTATGTTTTTAGGAGGTGATTTTAACTGCACTGAAGCACCTCTTTTAGACAGGAATCACCCGGAGCCTCACCCGCCATCCTCTAGCAGGATGGCAGAGATCATCCAAACCCACCAGCTGGCTGATGTGTGGAGGACGTTCAATGGTAATCAGAGACAATACACTTGGGGTCACTCAAAAGATAAGTTTTTATCTTTAGCCAGACTGGATCGCATCTATTGTTTTAATCATCATTTTAATATCTTTAAAAAGTGTTGTATCCAGCCTGTAGGTTTTAGTGACCACTCTTTGGTATCCTGCTCTGTTTTTATTCAAAATATTCGTTTAAAAAGTGCTTATTGGCATTTTAACACATCTCTTTTAAACAACCAGGCTTTTAGAAATGCTTTTAAGTTTTTTTGGGTGACCCATAGAGAGAGCAGGCCTACCTTTGCCAACATTCAACAGTGGTGGGATTTTGGAAAGGCTCAGATTAAAGAGCTATGTCAACAGTTCACTCGCGGTGTCACTGGGGAGTTAACTCGATCTTTGAAAAATCTGGAGTTAGAGGCGGAAGAGCTGCAGTCTTTAGCAGAGTCGTCAGGAAATCGAGGGCTTTTAGACTCCCTCAAAAAGAAAAAGGTGGCCATAGCCAACCTGCTCGGGGTGTCAGCACAGGGGGCTCTGGTCAGGTCCAGGTTTATGAACGTCTCACAGATGGACGCCCCATCCAAGTTCTTCTTTGGGCTGGAGAGTAAAAATGGACAAAGGAAGATCATTCACTCTTTACGTACGGGTGGTGGCTCCAACATCTCAGACTCATCTGAGATTAGGAAGTTTGCTGCTGGTTTCTACAGAAACCTCTATAAGAGTGATTGGTCACATGATCCAGATGTGCTCAGCAGTTTTCTTGCAGGTCTCCCCCAAGTCAGGTCAGAGGAAAACTCTGAGCTGGAGGCTGAGGTGACCCTGGAAGAGCTGCACAGAGCCATGATGACTCTGCAGAGCGGCAGGGCACCTGACATGGATGGCCTTCCTGTTGACTTCTACAAGTCGTTCTGGTCCATCATAGGACAAGACCTGGCAGATGTGGTGACGGACAGTCTGCAGACAGGAAGGCTCCCTCTGAGCTGCAGGAGGGCTGTCATCACCCTCCTGCCTAAGAAAGGAGACCTGCAGCAGATCAAGAACTGGAGACCAGTGTCCCTGCTGAGCACGGATTATAAAATCCTGTCCAAAGCTCTGGCCCTCAGACTGAGGGAGGTGATGACGTCCATAATCCACCCTGACCAGACCTACTGTGTCCCTGGCAGGCTCATAAGTGACAATGTCACTTTGATTCGGGACGTTCTGGCTGTTTCCAGTGAATTGGGCATAGAGACTGGTCTTATTTCCATAGACCAGGAAAAGGCTTTTGACCGGGTTGAACACCAGTACCTGTGGCAGACCTTAGCCGGGTTTGGGTTCAGCCCTGGTTTCACAGCCAAGATCAGGACTCTCTACAGTGGCATCGAGAGCGTTCTGAAGATTAACGGGGGGCTGAGTGCACCTTTTAGCTTTGGGAGGGGGGTGAGGCAGGGTTGCTCTCTCTCAGGCATGTATTCTGTTGCCATTGAACCTCTTCTCCATCAGCTAAGGCAGAAACTTAAAGGTGTGTCTTTCCCCAGTTGTCCTTTGCCTTTTAAGATTTCTGCATACGCTGATGATCTCATTGTGTTTTTAGACTCACAGAGAGACCTGGAGATTTTAACTAACACTGTTCATTTATTTGGTTCTATCTCTTCTGCAAAGGTCAACTGGGGAAAGAGCGAGGCCGTGATGGTGGGAGAGGGGCTGGAGGACCGGCTCAGGCTGCCAGCCGAGCTCACCTGGACGAGAGGCGGCCTGAAATACCTGGGAGTCTTCTTGGGGGACGAGACCATGGAAAAGAAAAACTGGGACGACCTTATTCACAAGGTCAAAGGTCGGCTTAATAAATGGAAATGGCTCCTCCCAAAAATGTCTTACAGGGGGAGGAGCCTAATCGTAGACAACCTGGTCTCGTCCTCCTTGTGGCATAAACTGTCCTGTGTGGATCCTCCAGCCTCTCTCCTGTCTCAGGTACAGCGTCTTTTAGTGGATTTTATGTGGGATAAAATGCACTGGGTTCCACAGAGTGTCCTCTTCCTTCCCAAAGACGAGGGTGGACAGGGTCTGGTCCATTTAGCCAGTAGGGGTGCAGCTTTTCACCTGTCCTTCATTCAAAGATTGTTAAGTGGCCCAAGAGACACTCTGTGGAAGACGCTGTCGTGCTGCATTTTAAAAGGTTTTAAAAATCTGAGTTTGGATTTTAGCCTTTTTTTAATGGACAGCACTTTTTTACACAAGTCCTCTCTGCCCAGTTTTTATAGAAGTGTTTTTAATGTGTGGGACCTGGTTAAAAAAGAACGACCAGAACAAGCAGAGTCCCTCTACTGGCTGCTGCAAGAGCCCATTCTCCATGGGACAAAACTGAACTGTCCGGGATGGGTGGGTCCTGCTCTGTTCTCTCGTTTCCAGGGTACAGGGGTCACCTCTCTGGGCCAGGTGCTGGAGCTAGCTGGACCTCGGCTGCAGGACTCTGCTGGTCTGGCTGCTGGTCTGGGGATGAGGTCAAGCAGAGTTGCTCGGCTGCTGTTGGACCACTGGAGGATAAAACTGAGCAGGCGTGAACTCCAAATGTTGCAAGGGTTCTTCAATGGTGAAACCTCGGCCAGCCCACAGGACCCCTTCCCCTCCATCCGGCTGACAGCAGACATAAAAGACTGTGAAGGCCCTCTGTTGGCTCAGTGTCCTCGAGTGTCGCTTCAGGAAGCCTCGGGAAAGACTTTTTACCAGATCATGGTGAAAACACTTAACAGGAAGAAACTGGACGGACGCGCTGACACCCCGTGGAGAAGTCACCTTGACATGGGGGTGTCAAAACCAGCCTGGAGGTCTCTCTACAAACCTCCACTGACGAAGAGACATGCGGACCTTCAGTGGAGGATCCTCCACGGGGCAGTAGCAGTGAACTCTCTGATCTCTATCCTCAACCCTGAAGTGGAGGACAAGTGTCCCTTCTGCTCAGAGAGAGAGACAATTTTTCACTGTTTTTATGAATGTGCCCGTCTGTCTGAACTGTTCCTGTTTTTAAAACGTGTTTTTACTGCTTTTAATGAGGCTTTTACCAAAGAGGTTTTTATTTGTGCTTTTAAATACACTCGAAGGACCAAGAACAAGAGCCAACTTTTGAACTTTGTACTAGGTCAGGCCAAGATGGCCGTGTATGTAAGCCGGAGGAGGAGAGTGGAGGGTGGAGAGTCCATGTCCCTTGTCCCTGTGTGTGTAGGCCTAATCAGGTCCAGGATCCACCTGGACTTCACTTTTTATAAAAACTCTGAAGACCTGGATACTTTCAGAAAGACATGGTGTTGCCAGACTGTTTTGTGTAAAATAGTGGATCAAAGCCTGTGTTTCAGCGATTTATTGAAAATGTGATACGCATATATCTATTTATTTATTTATTTATTTGTTTTTGTCTTATTATTATTGTTGTTAAAAGTGTAAAGTGATTATCTGTTAAAATTCTTTAAGAATGACCAAATAAAGTTGGTTTGAAAAATCAAAATCTCTCTCTCTCTCTTCCTCTCACTCTCACTCTCCCTCTCTCTCTCTCTCTCTCTCTCTCTCTCTCTCTCTCTCAGCATCTGCTTTTGCCCCGTTTGTTTGCTCCTGTACTCGTCTCTGGCTCTGGTCTTGTAGGTGGTCTGGGATCCCTGGTGGAGACTGCCTGCTGCTGTGGAGTCACGAAGCCGCAAAACTACAATTATAAACATGACACATAGTTGGCCATTTTATTAGAAACACTCCATTCCCATTATCATTATAGCTGTTCATGTAGATATTAGCATGATCTCCATATCCATGATCGTTACATCTACAGTATCTATTTTTTATTACCACATAGTCATGAGGTCCCTCTTGAAAATGGGATGTCACATCTCAAGAGGCCTTTAACACATTTATATTTAATGGAGACAAATATGGTTGGGATGCACTTGTGGTCTGGGCACTCATGAGTTCATCACTACCATAAATTCTTATTTTCAGTAAGAATATCTAAGATTATACTTCTAGAAAATGATCACCACAACCATTCAGACATGAGGACCCTCCTGAAAATGAGATGTAGCATCTCAAGAGGCTACGCTCTAATAAATCAGACGACAGGTTGATGGTACATGAACCTGTCCCTAATTTTAGTTCTTATTCTAGTCCACTTGTCTCCTCTTACCTCCCTTCTTTTGCCCTCACGCCAACACAGCATGGTGTGGATTTGCTGTTCATCATGAGACTGGGATCCACATTCAAGATTTCCTGCTGCTTAACAGACGGTTTTTTCTTGCCGCCATGATGGAGGGATCCATGATTGGCTATTTGGATTCATGTTGTGTGTTGGATGTATATATTTGTATATATGTGTATTTTATATGTATATATGTATCTATGCATATATGTGTATCCATAAAATGAATAGCTTTATGCTCTATTGTAAAGTGTCTTGAGATAACACTTGTTATGAATTGGTGCTATACAAATAAAGATTGATTGAGTAATTCTGATTATGTTTTCTGATAGTGACAATAACAGTATTTCATTTGTGAATTTAATAATGTATTGCTTGACAGATTTCAATATTTTGATTGTTTGTCTTTATTGTCAGATGAGATCTGATTACACCTACCTCCTGCTGCTAACACACCTTCCCTCGGTGGGTACCAGTCGTTGCAGCATAAGATCAGCAATAACGCACCTAGTTGACGTTGCACCTGTACGTATTTGTTCAAGTTCAGAATCTGTTTACTGAAGATAAGCATTTGTCTGTAAGCTACTGATCACTCAACTAAGATTGATCTTTTTCTTTACCCTTTGAAAGGCTGCAGTGAGTATTGCATCACTTTGCAATGACCCAGCAACATCATCTACAACTCACCCCCCTGCTGATGTGCGTCGGTGATCTGAAGAGTACAACCAGGCAGTCTGTCATTGTTGCAAAGAATGATAACGTGGCCCTTCTTCTGGACGATGGCCTGACATGCTCTGTTGGTAAACTATGGGAACTCTACTTAGTATGTAACTTGTCCTTTCCTGCTCAACTCAGCCCCATCTTCACCTTCTTGAAGTATATCTATGACCTGCCGTTCTCCACTCAAAGAAAAACCAAAGTACTGGAGCTGATTTCACAGCTCAAGGCTTTTAAGTAAAGAACAATATTTACCTGTCCAAAATGCATGAAGACTGTGTTCACTGAGGTGGGACACCTCATTTGGCATCTTTATGAAATACACTGTTTATCAGATAAACAGAATATAAAAATTGTGTGGCCGAGACGGCTGCTGACAAGGAATGTAAATTGTACCAGGGAGTTACTTGAAAGAACTGTGGACAGTTTGCAACAGTCAACTGCATGTTTTTTGAGTAGTTTGGATGTTCTTAAGTCTGGGAGCTTTGCTGACCTTTTATATGCTGTTGCTGTTATAAGTACAAGAATAGATATTGAATTATTGGCTACATTTTCTGTGTTTGCCTCTGCATGATTCAGGTTATGATACCAGTGAGTTATATTGTGAAGCTGGTATGTAGTGCTCAGTTCTGTTTAAGTCATTGCCATGTGTTCTAATTGTCCATATTTTTTTTAACAGATAAGGTAATTTGAATCTCACTGTTTGGTAGGTTTCAAGCTCCACACAATTTGAATCTAGAAGTTTCCAATACATTTAATAGGTGTTGTCTTTTGACTGATGGTACCAAGGTAATTGTAACCTCAGCTCTTAAATGATTTTCATTTTTTGAAAATGTATTTTATCTGAATTGACTGTCTGCACATGAATTAAGTAAATTATAAAACAATTAAATTAATACATTTTGCTGCTTCATTTGTTTACAGTCATAAAACTTTAATAACATACTATTTTTATCAAAATATCATTTGTGCTAAAGAAACGCATCTTTCTGTCAAAATAACACATCTTTGGGTAGATTTATCTGACACAATAGATGTGTTACAGGAACATACACATTGGATTTGTTAATTCCAACACAACATGTGTTGTCCAAGAACCATTCTTAGCTTAAGAACCATTTTAAAGTGGTTCCTTATTGAACCAATTGGATCCACCAAGAACCATTCTCAGAAAGGTTCTTTGGAACCAGAAAGAACCCATTTTTGATGGTTCTTTGAAGAACTGTTTCTGGTTCCTCAAAGAACCTTGTCAAAAAAGGTTTTTTAAAGAACCATTTTTGACATGGTTCTTTGAGGAACCAGAAGTAGTTCTTCAAAGAACCAGTTTTTAATGGTTCTTTGAAGCACCTTTGAAGGTTCTTTATTGAACCACTATAGTAAATGGTTCTTTAAAGAACCATGATGTAAAAGGTTCTTTCTGGAACCAAAAATGGTTCTTCTATGGAATCACTCTGAAGAACCATTTTCGGTTCCAGTTGGCTCTTTTATTTTTCTGTGTGTACTTTAACTATCATGTTTCATGCAGTGATGCCTCATAAGGAGAGATTACTAAAACAAGGAGAAAAGGAGCTTAATGAGGTCAGAATCAAAAAATAAAGCTATGAAATTAAAATAAAGGTGTCATAACTGATTTATTTTTGTTCTTCATATTGATCAAAATGGAAAAACAAGGTCCCTAACAACAGTTAGGCAGGTCAGTCACAGGGAGCCATTTTAAGTGCTGTTTATCTTTGCATCTTGTCATGATCATGTAACACTTGCTTAATCGGCTGCTGTTTCTCACATGCCCTTTTTACTTTCCACACTCAGATGAATACAGCCCACCTTCAACTGCATCAGCACCAGCACTCTCCTCACCAACCCCTCAACAGAAGCTGCTCAGTGTACCCCAGGCCATCAGGTAAAACATACACTAATTTTGCTTTACTCTAACAAATATATGAGGTTTTGGACAATGATATGGTACGATTTGGTTCTGTTACATTATGAATATGGGTTGTTACAATTCAGGCAGTGATATTGTAAAGTATGTAGTTTCTGTATGGTATTTCAACTTTGTGCTCCATGTGCTCCCTTTTTTTACTTTGAGCACCTGCCCCTCTTAAAGTCTTTGCATGTCCCTGAGGGTTAGGGTAGGGTAACCATTACCCTAAAATGCACCAAGCATATGAAATCACTTTTCATACAGCAGGTGTCTCCAAATGACCATAAAACACTTCAAGGAGAGAATTAAGCACTAGTGTCAGGAAAAAAGATATCAGGTTTTATGCATACATCAAATAATTTTTTCATCAGTAAAGAGATATCTCTCAAGCAGCAACATTTTGACATATTTTACTCCAAACTGAAGCAGGCATATGAAATCTATTTAAAGGAGTGCATATGTCTCCAAATTAGCCTAAAACCCTCCAAGAGGAGAATTTAGCAGAAAAACACAAGTGTCAGGTAAAAATTATCAGTTTATTAACAACATTAACATTCTTGTGAACTATAAGCAGATTGCTCTGAAACAGCAAAATTGTGACATTGTTTTACTCTAAATTGAAGCAAGCATATGAAATCTATTTAAAGGACGGCATAAGTCTCCAAAAGAGCCTAAAATACTTCAAGAGGAGAATTAAGCAGAAAAACACAAGTGTCAGGAAAAAGTTAAAAGTTAATTGAAAACATCACATTATTCTGTCAACAATAAGCAGAAACGGGGTGCTGGTTTGGCGGAGTGGTTGGCAGCCGGGCGCCCCATGTGCTTGCTTCTGCCGGTCCGGGTTCGGGTCCCGCCTGTGGCCAGTTTGCGGAGTGTCTTCCCCTGCTCTCTCTCACCCCCTTTCACGAGCCTGTCCTGTCTCTCTCCTATCAATAAAGGCACAAAAAGCCCAGAAACATACATTAAAAAAAAAAAAAAAAAAAAAACAATAAGCAGAAACATGTTGACATGTTTTAATTTCAAATGCAACAAGCATATGAAATCTATTTAAAGGATGACAGAAGTCTCCAAAAGAGCCTAAAACACTTCAAGAGGAGAATTTAGCAGAAACACAAGTGTCAGGTAAAAGTAAGCAGATTTAAAAAAAAACAAAAAACATTTACATTCTTGTCAAAATAATCAGATATATCTGAAGCAGAAACATTTTGACATGTTTTAATTTCAAATGCAACAAGCATATGAAATGTATTTAAAGGGCGACATAATTCTCCAACAGAGCCTAAAACACTTCAAGAGGAGAACTAAGCAGAAAAAAACAAGCTTTAGGAAAAAGTTCAAAGTTAATTACCGAAATTTATACAAAATATAAGATTATTTAAAACAGATCAGAATAAGTTTTAGTGTAATAGCAATGACTGAAACATGGCTGAAGGATGGTGAAGTAGATGGAGCTCAAATTGATGGATATTATGGTATCACACGAGTGCTAATATTAAAAGGAAATAAATGTGGAAATAAAAACAATCAATAAAAGAAGATTGGAAATAAAAACCGAATCAATAAAAGAGAATCAATAAAAGAAATGTAGAAATAAAACAATCAATGAAAGACATTTGGAAATAAAAACAGAATTAATAAAAGAAATTTGGAAATAAAAACAGAATCAATAAAAGAGAATCAATAAAAGAAATGTAGAAATAAAACAATCAATAAAAGACATTTGGAAATAAAAACAGAATTAATAAAAGAAATTTGGAAATAAAAACAGAATCAACTAGAGAATTAATGCTGAGTGTGACTGCTATAACTGTGAAATGAAATTGCTAAAAGTAATGCAAAGAAAGTTGAAAATATGACATGAATAGCTGTAAGCAGTAGATCACGGCTGAAATGTGTGAAATGTGCATAAAAATGTTTGCAGAACATTATAGATACTGGAGCTCAGGTGTGCAGGTCACGTGACCACGCTCTAACTTCAAAGAAATGTGTAAAAGTTGATGCTGCTTCAACGGTCATATCTCAGAAACTGTAGCAGATAGTGAAAAGTTCATCAAAACTGTTTGCAGTTGTGAAAGAAAGCAGAAAATGAATGACTGTTTTGTACCATGGTTAAATGTGTTGATATTTGTAGATGTACCTAATAAAGTGGCCAATCAGTGTAGTACGTCCAAAGTAAGGTTGAGAGTGTAAAGACTAGCATGATTACGCCATTGTAAATAAGAATCTCTACTAGATGGAGAAGAAAAGTACCTGTGCCCCCTAGCTTTAAAGCTGTTTCAACACCTTTTATACTGAACTTGTAGAGTATGCCTGAAATGTTTGTATTAATGCTCTCAATAAAAAAAAAAAAGTACCTCTGCCTTGATTTGAATGCCGGGTCTCCCACTCCGTAGTCCGTTGTGTTAACCATTTAACCACAGAACTAAATATGCTGACTCATGGAAAGCACGGTATTTCTCCTGAAAACAGCACTGATAACGCTCTGTACTTCCGGGTATACGAACGCTCGCTGTGTCTAAACCGGAATAGATATCAGGAAAGGGATTTCACCGTGAGCATCCCAAGAACCTGCTGAAACGTTTAATAAAATTCTCATGTCTGTACTGCTAAAAATGTTAACACAGTGGTGAGTTAAAAACGCGCTTCAAAATGAAGCACTCGGCTTTGGTCTGAAGTCACGTGACGTGCTCTAACATGAAGGATTTCCTCAAAAGTTGGTATTGCTTAAAAAATCATATTTAAAAAACTGTAGAAGCCAACAAAGCTGAAGATATGTAAAAATAGTTGAGAAGTCAGTGCAGCTTTTAAAGCATGAATGAAGTCAGTAGGTGGAAGCATGCCCAGTCTGTGGAGCTTCAAAGCTGCTGAAGTTTTCAGCAGAGCTGCAGAAATGTCCCATTGATCTCAATGTAAAAATACATGCAGAAATTATTTTTTACTGTAAAACGTATAACTGTTAAACCTGTGAAAAATACAAGCGCACTTCTCCTGAACATGCTGCATATGTCTATTTTTTTCTGTGAAAATCTGTGCAAATGTGAAGCCTGTGAAAGGTGCCAAAATCTGGAGGAATAAGAAGAAAAAGAAAAAGAAAAAGAAGAATAAATTTTAGGGAGAACAATATGTTGAAAAGCTGACTCAGCATTATAAAAGAATCAATAATAAAAAAAAAAATACAAACACAGTCATAATACGTATGTAATCCGTACCTTGTAAAAAAATGAACTCGATAACTTTATTAAAACCTTCTGAAACATTTTTGGACATATATTATTGATGATGATTTATTTAACTCTTATACGTAACATGAACCTTGTCAAGGACAATCCTTGGACAAAACAAGTAAACTTCTGAGGAGGGCAGATTTTGCCCAGTTTTACTAAGTATGTATGACAGGAGTCGCAACCCGATCCGCATATTTCTATGTATTTTTAATTTTAATTTTTTCACATGACTCTCTGGAGGACTAGCAGAATCCCTTCTTTGCAGACTTTCTAGCAAGGACCCATTCTGTCTCTAATTATTTCCTCAAAACTGTCCAAATTTCTTTAACAGGGCCTCGCTCAGTCTAGAAAAAATTTCCTATTAAAGGGCAAGTAAAGCGTCATTTCTAACAGTTTACTGTTCTTTTTTTTCTAATTAATTAATGAAACATGTAAAAATGTAGATGTTGCCCTGAGGCAACACTACACCATTACAGATTTACCATAACGGCATTTTGGTTTTGTGTCTTTGGGTATGACACACTATTCAAAGGTTTACCATTAAAATGTGTTTTGTACTCTCAGCCAATCAGAACGCACGCTTCTGCAAAACCAGGACTGAGGAGCACAGCCCCACAACAGGGGTGAGAGGCAGAACACAGCCACATCAAAATGCACCAGGTTCCAACCTGCTGTACTGTCTCTATAGAGGCCAGACTCCAGCACCAGATTTAATTCTGTAGTGCTGCCCCTGTTAAAATAAAACTACAGCATCAGATTTACTCTCTGGTGCTGCCCCTGTAAAACAAAATGACAGCAGTGGAACAGGCCTGAGACGCTGCCTCTGTCCAATCAAAATCCAGATGAGAACCATATAGAACCAACATCTGACACAACCAACTCAAAACAGGTAAAAGCAAATTAAATAACTAATCTAACAAGGATCAAACCTCCTCAAAACTTAACAAACATCCTAAAGAGACACAAAATAGGATTAACACACCAGAAAACCACGACCAAGTACATACAACCAACATGAGAACCATAAAAAATCAACATCTGACACAATCAACTCAAAACAGGTAAAAGCAAATAAAATAACTCATCTAACAAGGATCAAAACCTCTTCAAAACTAAAGAAACATCCTGAAAAGACACAAAATAGGAGTAACACACCAGAACTTTTTTCAATCGGTGGTGTAGCTCTTTAAATATCAACTCATTTGCTGCTCTTTGTGACTTGGTGGTTTTGGAGCAGTTCAGGTTTCAATTCTCAATTCTCTACCCAGGCATATCGCGGTCTACATCAGTGAGCACAAGGTGAAGACTGCTGCAGAAGCTGCTGTGCTGGCTGATGACTATGTGCTGACGCACAGGGGTGGCCGAGACTTCAAAGTCCAGGATCAAGGTCTGAATCAGAGTTCAGGAAGGTGGGAGGACCGATTTCATCCACGACTTGGTAAACCTGATCATTCACATTTTGACTCTTCTAAAATTTGTAATTTTTGTAAAGGTAGAGGTCACTGGAAAGTTGATTGTCCCAAAAACGATGCTAAGAAGGGGAGTAGTGGGGGTAAGAGGAACTCTGCTGCTTGTGCTGTTTCTGTGGAACCTGTTTCTGTTTCTCCTTATCAACAGGTAGAGGTGCCACATAGAAGGGACAATCCTGACTTCTCTGCTTTTGTGTCAGACGGGTGCGTGTCACTCGTTGGCAGTGATGTCAGCGTGCCGGTAAAAATTTTGAGAGACACAGCAGCACACGATTCATATATTCTGAGCTCTGTGTTGCCATTTTCCAATGATTCCAACACAGGTGACTTTGTTCTGATGAGGGGTATGGGGTTAAATGTTGTACCCGTTCCTTTGCATTCTGTTGTGCTTAACTGTGATTTGGTCCAAGGTGAAGTGGTCATGGGGGTGCGCCCTGCTCTACCGGTGGAAGGTGTGGACGTCATCCTTGGGAATGGTCTGGCTGGCAGCCGAGTGTGGGCCCAGGGTCCACCACCTCCTCCGATTGTGTCGTCATCGCCTATGGTGACTGGTAACCCAGATAATGCGATTGAGTGTTGTCCGGAAGTGTTTGAGGCTTGTGCAGTGACTCGTGCTATGAGCCGTGCACAGGGCAGTTCTGAAATGGATGGAGAGCTGTCTGAGGTGAATTCTGTTGTTGTGCCTGACTCATTGTTGTCTGTACCTCACAGTGAATTGGTGGCGGAGCAGAGAGCTGATCCTTCTCTGAGTCAGATGTTCGACGCTGTACTTTCTCCTGAGGATGGTGACAGTGCTGCAAGTGGCTATGTTTTGCAGAAGGAGCTTTTGGTGAGAAAATGGTTGCCACATGGTGAGAATTTTGTGGGTAAGCCAATTTTTCAGATTGTGGTTCCTGTAAAGTTTCGTGAGGAGATCCTTAGAACTTCACATGACCAGTCGGGGCATTTGGGTGTTCGTAAGACGTATAATTACATTTTACAGCATTTTTTCTGGCCTCGTTTAAAGACTGATGTTTCTCGTTACATTAAGTCATGCACCACTTGCCAACTGACAGGTAAACCAAATCAGATCATTAAACCTGCTCCATTAAGTCCCATTCCTGCTAATTCACAACCATTTGAACATTTGATAATAGATTGTGTTGGTCCTCTTCCTCGTTCCAAATCAGGCAGTAACTACTTACTTACTGTGATGTGTCAAACTACGCGATATCCAGCCGCATATCCATTGCGTTCGATTACCACAAGGTCTGTAGTTAAGGCATTAACACAATTCATTTCGATTTTTGGAATACCTAAGGTCATTCAAAGTGATCAGGGATCTAATTTTTCGTCCCATTTGTTTGCTCAGGTGTTAAACAGGTAAGAGTAAAACATAATAAATCTTCTGCATACCACGCACAGAGCCAGGGAGCTCTAGAAAGGTTCCACCAGACACTTAAATCTCTGTTGCGTAGTTATTGTGTTGAGCTGAATCAGGATTGGGAGGAAGGGTTACCTTGGCTTCTTTTAGCTGCTAGGGAAGTAGTCCCGGAGAGCACTGGTTTTAGCCCTAATGAGCTAGTTTTTGGCCATACAGTGCGCGGGCCACTCACAGTGTTGCATGATGCGGTTGCGCCGTCAGAACCTCCTTGCAATCTGGTTAAGTATGTTGATGGTTTTCGTCATCGTTTGTACTCTGCGAGAAATATGGCTAGAGAGCAGTTGTCAGCTGCTCAAGCAAAAATGAAAGGTTTGTATGACAGGAAAACAGAGCGACGTCAATTTAGTCCAGGTGATCAAGTCCTTGCATTATTACCGATTGTGACATCACCATTTCAGGCTAAATTCACTGGTCCGTTCACAGTGCTTCGTCGGGTATCTGATTTAAATTATCTTCTTTTGACGCCTAAACGCAGGAAAGCGACTCAACTCTGCCACGTGAATCTATTAAAACCTTTCTATGCTCGTGAGTCTAAAACTCCTTCAGCATCTGCGGCAGTGGGGAGCGTGTTTTCTGTGGGGGAGGATGATGGGGTTACAGCACCCGATGAGAGTCTGCTTCGAGGTCGTTTAAAAAACTCTGAAACATTGTGTAACCTTGAGTCTTTGTTTGCTCATTTGTCAGCGGAGAGAAGTGCTGAATTGTCCGCCCTTATTTGCAGTTATAAGTGCTTGTTTGGTGATACACCAAGTAAAACACATTTGTTAGAGCATGACATTGATGTGGGTGATGCGCAGCCCATCTGTCAGCGCTACTATCGTGTGTCAGAGCAGAAACGTAAGGTGGTGGATGCTGAAATAAAGTACATGCTCGATAATGGTATCGCAGAACCCTCATCTTCGAGTTGGGCTTCACCGTGTTTACTTGTTGAAAAATCTGACAAAAGTCCTAAGTTTTGTACAGATTATCGAAAAGTAAATGCAGTAACAAAACCAGACGTGTATCCACTTCCTCGGGTCGAAGACTGCATTGATCAGGTTGGATCTGCAAAATTCGTTAGCAAGTTTGATCTCCTGAAGGGATACTGGCAGGTACCTTTGTCAAAAAGAGCACAGGAAATCTCTGCATCTATCACACCCTCAGGTTTATTTTCGTACACAGTAATGAGTTTTGGTTTGCGCAATGCTGCTTCAACTTTCCAGCGCCTGATGAACATGGTTGTTTCAGGTTTAGAAGGTTGTGCTGTGTATTTGGACGACGTAGTGATTTACAGTCAAACATGGGAAGAGCACGTATGTCGCATCAAAGAACTGTTTGACCGTCTGAGTGAGGCACGTTTAACTGTTAACTTAGCTAAGTGTGAGTTTGCCAGAGCTACTGTGACTTATCTTGGTAAGGTGGTAGGGCCTGGTAAAGTGAGTGCAGTGCAGGCGAAGGTGAGTGCCATTTAGAATTTTCCTGTTCCCTCCACAAAGAAGGAGTTTCAGCGATTTTTAGGTTTGGTCGGGTATTATCGCAGTTTTTGTAAGAACTTCTCAACTGTGGTAGCCCCTTTGACTAATTTGCTGAAGGGAAAAACTTGTTTTGTTTGGTCCAATTCTTGTCAGCAGGCGTTTGACAATGTCAAGGCTGTTTTGTGTTCCCCTCCGGTTCTTGCAGCTCCTCGCATGGATCAGCCTTTTAAACTGCATGTGGATGCCAGCGACGTGGGGGCGGGAGCGGTTTTGTTTCAGTCTGATGGTAATGGTGTGGATCGTCCCGTGAGTTACTTCTCTAAAAAGTTCAACTCTTTTCAGTTCAATTACTCTGTGATAGAGAAGGAAACTCTGGCACTGATTTGGGCTTTACAGCATTTTGATGTGTATGTAGGGTCTAGTGTTCCTCTGGTTGTGTTTACGGATCACAACCCCATCACGTTTTTGAACTCGGTACATTGCCCAAACCGCAGGTTAATGCGTTGGATGTTATATTTGCAGAAATATTGTTTGGACATCCGTCATATTAAAGGCTCAGATAACATGGTGGCCGATGCTTTATCTAGAGCTGTGTAGAAGGCACTTTTTGTTTGATCTGACTGTGTTGTGTAACCCCTTTGGTCTTCATATGTTCTCTGTCCTGTCATTTTAAGCTTCTTCAGGCGCCGGAGTTGCTGGGAGTGCAGCGTGGAGTTTAGAAGTTTAGAAGAGGGAGAGGTTACGGTCAGTATGTTTTTTATTATAGTTGTAGAGTAGGTATATAGTGTTCACATTTACACTACAGCATTTAAAGATGCAATTTATCTTGAGTTTGTTAGGGTAGGTACTTTTCAGATATAGTTAAGTTGTTAAGAAAAGTGTTCCTACTGGAACTTTTCTCTTATGGGGGGGAGTGTGACGACCCCTATAGAACACTGGGTGTTCGTGTTTGGCCGTTTTGCTGTTTCTTTTCTGTTCTCAGGTGAAGGTGAAATCATGCTGTAATCAGGAGAATGAGCTGCACCTGGGCCCGGTGGAGTTCCCCTTTAAGAGCCACCTCCTTGATCAGTCCCTCGCTCTCGCACATTGGGACCAGACCACGCTGTGCACTGCGGAGCCGAAATTGTTTATATTGCTGTATTGATTGTTTAAGCTTGTCAACTTTATATTAAATTGTTGACTAAACGGTATATACTTCACTTTTATACCCTCTGGTGGCCTGCAGCATGTGCTGTGTGCATGCATGGAGCCTGTGTGTCTGCATGTGGGCTTTGCCCGGGCATGTCCCTCTACATGTACTGTTTTTAATGAATTTGGCTTAAGAATGAATTATTTAAACGAATTATAGAATGTAAATGAATGAATCAAATAAATATAAGTAAATAAATGAATTAAATAATTGTTTTTAACCCTTTAATGTGTTTAAGCTGTTTGTTTTTAAATCCACCTGTTTTTAAAGCTTTCTTTGTACTATAGGAACTGTTTCTCCCTTTAAGAAAGTATAGTCATGTAATTAGATTACTTTAAGAAATGAATCATGTTTGATAAGTTTTTAATCTTTAAATGAGTTTAAGCTGATTGTTTATTGTATAAATATGTTTATTTTGTATGTTTTTTGTGAGATATGAACTGTTTTTTTATCCCCTAATAAATAAAAACTTCTAGTCTCTGTTTTATGTGTATGATTTTAATGTGCTTGTATGAAATTAATGAATTTAACCCCTTAATGAATTTAAAGTGCTTGTATTTGTGTTGGAACATCCTAACTGAGATGGAGTTTTTGGTTTCACCAACATACTGAAGTCCACATTTAGAACAAAATAGAACATATACACAGTTTGTGGATCTGAGGCTAAAGTTTTGTGTTATCTTAAAGATGGTCTTGTCAGTCCTGTTCTTAATCCTTGTCAACTTCGAAAAGTGGTGGTGCAAGGACAGAGATTTGGTTTGTGTTAACGATGGTAGTTTAGCTCTAACGAGCAGGTCAGCCAGATTTCGATTCCTCCTGTAGGCCGAGAAGACCTTACAGTTACCAAGCAAACCCTGTTGCACCATCAGGTTTTCAAAGTTGTTTTTCAGTTTAGCCTGAAGCCTACGACTCGGCGTGGAGAACGACGTAATCAGTGGAATCAATTTCCTTTTGTCTTCGTCTTTCTTGTCCAGAAATGTTTTTCTACAATGTCTCAAAAAGGGCCTCGAATAGCCTCGTTTGCGCAACGCCTTGAATAAAGTGAGCACTGCTTCCTTAAAATCAGTTTCCTGTGAGCAAATTCGATGGAATCTGAGGAGCTGTGACTTCACCAAGCCACGAAAAGTGTGCCTTGGGTGGAAACTGGTCTTAAATAAAAGTGCGTGTGTGTCCGTCGCCTTGAAGTGCACTTTAATGTCCGAAGTCTGTGTGTTACGAAAGTCTGGTCCTTTATAGACAGTTGTTTCCAAGAAGTCAATGGAATTTTGGTTAATTTCGTGTTTAAGTTTAATGGAAGGATCGTGGGAATTTAAAATGGCCACAAACGTATCAAATTCCTCCTTCGATCCAGACCAGATCCCCCAGACATCGTCTAAATATCGCAAATAGTGATCTGGTTTCTTTGAACACTTTTGAAACACCTCTCTTTCCCAATGGGCCATGAATATATTGGCATACGCCGGGGCGAACTTCTTTCCCATGGCGGTGCCTTTAATCTGTAGGTAAAACCGTTCATTGAATAGAAAGTCGTTTCGTGTCAGGTAGGGTAGGTTGAGAAAAGGTTAGATGCTGCCTGCAAGGCAGCATCTGTGCACGGGCACAAGCATTCTATTCAGTTAACTTTATTTCTCCAATCGGCAGCTCTTGGGCTTGAATTGTAGCTGACTCTACTGGGTGGCCCTAAAAATCACAGTCCCTGGGGTGAATTTGGCTCTTTTTATGTCCTCAGGAGACTGTATAGACAAAAAATCCCCCCAAAAAATAAATAATACAGGTAGGACTAACAACAAAGAAGGAGGACCAAAATTAACAGGGTGAATCTAAAAATTATTAAATATAAAAATTAATAAGATAGATCACAATAATCTGAATGGCAGCCCTTTTAATTTTGAAGCTTGGTTTAAGAAAAATTATAAATTGACCTGAAACCACAACAAGTGAACAATATATGAATGAGATATTTTAGTTTTACATCAGAATTTTGGGTCTCAAGGAGGGAGCCCCTGTTTATTATTAAGAGAGGTGTAAATATGAATTATAAAATTAATCAGGCACAAGGACGGAAGCAGGGAACCTCAATAGCTCTGCTGTTAGAAATGTATTTGCATTTTTATGTGTTTTTTAGCCAAATTCAACAGTCAACTTCAGGGAGGAAAGGAGAGTGGGGGCCCAGGGACTCCCGGAGGAAGAAGTCCAAGAAACTTCTCATCAGGTAGGAGGAAGCAGGCCCAGGTTTCTTAGCTGCTAGGGGCGGGACAGAAGAGAAATTACATTTCAAGGAGCTGTTTATTAGCCTACAGTCCTAAATACAGACTAAAGTAACAAAGAGTGTCACTGGTTCGGTTGGTTCGGCAATTGGCATATTGTTTGTTCAGGTTTCCACTGCTTGGTTCAGATTAGGCGTGCCATCCCTAGAATAGGTTCAGATCAGGCGTGCCATCCCTAGAATAGGTTCAGATCAGGCGTGCCATCCCTAGAATGGGTTCAGATTAGGCGTGCCATCCCTAGAATGGGTTAGGTTTAGGCCAGAAGAACAGTGACCTTGGGGTTAGGTTTTAGAGATTGGGGTAGGGGTTATAATAAAAGAAATAAAGAGAACACAAAAGAGTCTGAATTAGCTGCAAATCATAGAGTTAAAGATTCAAACTCAAGCACTCATAAATGAATTGTACGTGCACTTTTAACTATTCTGTGTCCTATGTATTTCTGTCAAAAATTCAATTAAATCCAGTTAATTTGTTTTAGACCCTCCTCCCTATTTTTAGTCCTCACTTCAATCCAGTAGACCGTCTTTAAATTAATTAATTTTTCTCTCTCTCTCCACTCCACAGGAAGAAACAATTAGGGGCCCCAGTCGCGGATCCAGTACATAAGGTAAGTGTAATTTTTTATTTATTTATTTATGTATTATTTTTTTGTGAAAAAAGTGCGTAAACAATAATATTATTAATAAAAATAATTTGAAAATTTAAATTAATAATTTAATTTTGGTAAATTCATAGGTTA
Source organism: Scarus forsteni (assembly GCA_036419115.1). Lineage (NCBI taxonomy): Eukaryota > Metazoa > Chordata > Actinopteri > Labriformes > Labridae > Scarus > Scarus forsteni. The sequence goes on from JAZDUH010000415.1 coordinate 1,910,415, forward strand.
TGAACCGAATTCCTGGAATTTTGATGACTCAAAGGTGGAAGGTCTGCATCTCAGGGTCTCGTTTATTCTATTTCAAAGGGATCACTCCAAAATCTCATAAACACATCTATGTACAAGGAGGAGATTAACCTCTCTACATTCTTAGGACTCTGTTCAACTTCCCTGTCCGCTGTTTGAGTTATGTTTTGGAATTAAAGGTCCAAGTTTAACTGCAAATAAAGAGTTTGCCCTGTAAGGAAAATTATGTTCATAAAAATCCAAATACAAGCAATTTTTGTCATCCATGAAAGGGAAAATAATTCATAAATGAAAGGATAATAAAAGAATCAATCTATAAATAAATAAGTGCTCAAATGAAGAATAAGTGCTATATATCGATAAGGGTGTACTAGTCCTTTAAAAATTCATAAATGAAAAGATAATAAATAAGTCAAAATAAATAAGTGCTTGAATGAAGAATAAGTGCTATGAATAGATGAGGGTGTACTGTTCCTTTAAGATCTATGCTCTGGGGATCAATAATGGGTCAGTATGTTTAGACTCCGCCCCCTCCTCTCCTCCCTTTGAAGCTCTGTCGGCAGTTTCCCGCCGTTGTTAATTGCTATGCTTTTCATTGAGGCCCATTTCTTTCCTATCCATTTCTCCTCTGGGCAGGACTCCAGTGTGAATTTGCTTCAAGAGCCAAGGCTTTAAAGTTGTTGAGACCACATTTTATAAAATGTTGGTATAGAATTGTGGTTTTATGGTTATATTTGATCCTATGTATATGCTCTTTGACTCTGGTTGTCAGAGTCCTGCCCGTCGAGCCAATGTACCAGAGGCCACATTGTTGGCACTCGATGCCTTAAATAAGGTTAGAGCACTGAGTCCCTATGGGCTCGGTTAAAGGAGACCCCCTCCCCGAGACCCTATTAAGGATGTACGGTCTGAATTTCATCTCCCAGGCCCCCTCTGCCTTTTGTCCCTGTCCAGAGCAGTGTGTACAAGAATGTCTTTCTTTGTATGATCACTTGAGAATTGAAATGAACTGATTGAACTCAATTTTAGAATGGGGCCAAAGTCCAAAAATGTCATCTAAATAACGTAAATAAAGCAAAGGTTTAAGGGGGCATTTTTCAAGAGCCTCAGTTTCCCAGTCCGCCATGTAAATGTCTGCATAAGCCGGAGAATACTTACGGCCCATGGCGCAGCCGCTGACCTGTAGATAATATTTACTATCAAACTCAAAATCATTGCGTGTTAGGGTGATTTCTAAGAGTTTTAATAGGGCTCTATCTGGTCTTTTGGGGTCCGGATGTTTGTTTAGGATGCCCCTGACAGACTGGAGCCCCAGCTCCGTGTCTATATTTGTGTAAAGAGCTTCCACGTCAACAGAAAAAAGGTAAGTATTAGAAGGAACATTTAGAGTCTTCAATTTAGCTACAAAATCATAAGTGTCCTTAACGTAACTGGTGTGTAGTTTGGAAAGGGGGTTCAGATGAAAATCGATAAACTCGGCCACGCGATAGGACTCTGAGCCGCAGTCGCTTACGATGGGCCTTCCCGCGGGAATTTTGTGTGGCACAGGCCATGTGTCAGGGGCCTTGTGGATCTTCGGCAGAAGATAAAAAGAGACGAGGCTCGTCAGGGCCGTACAGGTAAGTGAACTGTTTGAAATTAATGTATTTCTTTTGATAGAGATCGGAGATAATTTTTCTGATTATGCCCTGTGTTTCCATCTGCATGGATTTTTCCAGGGGTCTATGATAATCCCGATCGCTCAGCTGTCTGTGGGCCTCTGTTAAATATGCGTGGCGGTCCTGGATCACGATCTGACCCCCCTTGTCTGCAGGTTTGATAATAACGTTATCACGATTTTCGAGGACCTTTAGAGCTCGCCTCTGTTCCGCGGTGATGTTGCTTTTGGTACTGCGGGCTATTTTGAAGTCTCTAAAAATTTGTTTATCCGTCTCAATAATCTGTTTAAGTTTTTTCGGATAGACCTTCGAGCTCCGGTTCCCAGGTGGAGGACTCAACAAAAGGCAAGCGATTGATCTCTGTCGTGTCATTGTGATAATAATCGGTCAGCTTTAGTCTACGGTGAAATTTGTGCAGATCGTGGATTAGCTCCAGTCTGTCGGGGGGTCCGGGCGTGGGAATGAACGTGAGACCTCGCTCTAACACCTCCCTCTCTGGTGTGGACAGGCTGAAGAGGGAGCAGAGAACTGTTATGTTTGAGTCTGGGGCGTGGGCTCGAATGGGCCACGCCCCATTTACAAGTTTAACTCGCTCAGCCAGTGATTCAGCATGGTTTGGGCAGTCTTTGCCATCCAGTGTATCGGATCTCGAGGGCTCACCTGGAATAGTAGCGAGTTAATCTCAGGTATGTAAGCATTTCTCTTACTTATTTCATTTCATTTATTTCTTTATTTGAATGGGACAATGCATATTAATGAACAGGCAACAATGCTGTAAATATGCCAGATTTAGCTCAAGGCTAATTTCCATCCGCAGTCCCATGGGGTAAAAACATACCCCATGGATCTGTTTAATTGTTCCAGAATATGTTTTTGCTCCCTCTCCAGCCTGCTAGAGAAATTAATGACTGGGAAGCGGACTCTGGCCTGTGGAAATCTGGATTTGGCAATAGAAAATAATTGTTGTAATTGTTTATCATTTGTTAGAGGCTGCAGCGCAGGAGGCCATTGTTGAGGCCCATTGAGAGGATGACCTCGCTGAGCTATGGGCGCGGTAGGTTTTTTTCGAATTAACTCTGTAATGTGGTGAATTTGGCTCCCGGATAACTATCGATTTGTATGTTTTGGTCTGTAAATGGAGGAATGTGAGCTAAATTGGAGTCTCCAATGATGACTACGGGCTTAGTGACCGTGAGGGTCCAGGCTTTGAGCTTCCTGGTGGTCCTGGGGTGGACCCTGGGCTCCCTTCTGGAGAGGAGGTGTTGCTCTACCACACTGTGCTTGGACAGGGGTCAGATTGGGCTGCCGTGTTGTCTCTATAAAGAGATTCAGCCGGGCTCATCATGGTGTTTCCCCCGTCTTTTGTTGTGGGCTTTTCCGGCTCCACCCTCTCGGTAACCCAGGGTTGCCCTCGGCGTCCGGCAACGACTGCTCGGCCTGGGACCCTTCAAAGTCGATGCCCCCTGCTGAGGAGGCCCCCCTGGGACTGTTATTCAAGCTGTGTTTAGCTTTGTTGGCTGAAGGTTTTTCTTGAAAGTCCAAAGACGAATCTGACCTTGGTGTTTCTAAAAACCGCTGAAATTGGGGACTATGACTCGGAGTTGAAGTTTGTTGGAAATCGAAATTCCTTATCACCCTCCCGAGAATCAAAATGAGGAGGCCAATGTAGGCCGGGGTCCGACTGAGACAGTCGCTCATTTTGGGCCCTGTAGTTGGCTCTGTCTGCTCTAGGGGGGGAGTCAAAGAAGATTTATTATCATCATCATCCCGACAATCATCGAGTTCAGAGTTTTTTGTAAGTGGGAAAGAAGCCCTATGTCTGTTTGATTTAATTTTATTTTGATTTGGAGGATCGAGCGGAGGATCTCCCCGAGGCCGGTTACAGGTAAGTGGATCTTTAGGTAGGTTTTTATGGTTAGTGAGTGCACGTGGGATTCTCTGTGCCTTTGGAGCAGGGTTCAAAACCTGCGCTTGGATCGACAAAACCCTCTGTGTTTTGTTCCCAGATGGAAAGGGAGGAGGAGGGCGGCTCCCGTCCGTGATGGTGTTTGGGGGACCTGGGAGAGACCCCCGCTTCGTCACGGGTGAGCGGCCCCCTGTTTGGTTCCTCTCTGGTGCTGCTAAGGGAGGAAAGTCATACTCCGTGAATTTGTGATCTAACTGGATGGTATTTGTTTGATTTTCAAATCCAGGGGATCTCATCACCAGGTCCTTCAGCGTGCTAATCGAGGATGCTGTCAATTTGGTTTGCGGTACCTCGTCCGGCCCCATTTGAGGGCCCTCTCAAAGGCCTCAAAGTTGACCTGACCCACAAGATCCAGGTTTCGAGAAATGACGTTATCATAGTGTTCCCTCAAAATTAAAAAAAATATTTTTCATCCAGTTTCTGGTGTTATTTTAAACTGCTGTAAATGTGAATTGATTCGGGGACGCGGGTTTGATGAATGTGGTTAATTTTTGAACCTTGCTGACCATGCCTTTAGGAAGGGTGTTTTTGTTTAGGGCATCAGTGATGATGTCTGCGTGGTGTATAGACTGAAGCAGTCTAAAATAGACTTTTGTGGTACCCAGGCCCGCAGTGGCCCCCCCCCGGTTTTGGCCCCGATACAGGCTCCAGCGTTGTTGGATCGGGTGGTTCGCGATGATGGTAAGTATTATTGAGGCTATGACGCATTTCTATACTTTGTAGGCAGGTTTAAGGGCACTGACAGGTAAGTTTTAGTTTACTCTGTGTTAGATATTTGAGTCTATAGCCTTGTTGTCCAAAGGGGGCCTGGGAGAGAAAGTCCAAGTCGATTTCAGCTATTGTTGATTTAATGGGTGGGTTTGTTATGGCTGAATAATGGTCAAAAAATAAAAAAATTAAGTGGTTTAAATTACAAGGTTAATTGAAAAATGAAAGTTTAAAGGTGCTTGAAAAAATGGTTTAGAAAAATAATTTAAAAGCTATTGATACTGATAAGATATAAATCAAGTATTAATTAAATACAATTTAAAAAGGAATTAATCTAATATAATATTGCTAATAATACTAAAAGGAGTGATTATGCTGTTGAAATTGGTGAAAGAAAATTTTTTCGAAAATATTCAGTCAAAATCCTACGTTTTGATGTGAATATAAATCCGAATATAGTGACCAAAAAAGAAAAAAGTGGAAGGAAATTTGGAACAAAAATAAAAGAATCAAATTTAAAGTGAGCCATAGACTGTAGCTCCTTTATTATGTTTAGCCAAGATAACTTTGCACTAACCAACAAATTAGGTTTAATTTGCCAAAAGGAAGAGAAGGAAAATATTAGAATTCAAATAGGTCCAATTTCTGTCATGGGGTATAATGTTAGGAATACATTTTGCTAATTAAAATAGATTTAGAATAAAATTGCTACTGTAGTTAAAAAGATAAGATAAGATAAACCTTTATTAGTCCCACAGGGGGAAATTTCAGATTTACAGCAGCAGCAGGATACAAGAAAAACATTAGAAAGATTTACAAATGAAACTATAGGTAATTAGAATAAAATAGAAAAAAGCATAAATACAATTCAATGAAAATAAATGAAGGAGCACGAGCCTTTCAGCAGTATTAACAATATTAACAATATATAAAAGATCTGAATGAGTACAAGTGAAATGAAAATGAAAATAAATGATAGAGCATTCGCCTTTCTGCAATATTAACAGTATTTTACAATATATAAGAAAATCAGTGTATATACAGTATTACAGTAATGGCAATATTATATATTGCGCTAAAAATGTCATAGAGGACAAGCAGAGAATTTGAAAAAACTAGAACAAAGAAGGATGAATTTGGAGCCCTTACAGTAAAAAGATACAGACTATTGCACACTGGAGAGGTTTTTGTTGTAGAGTCTAACAGCTGCAGGAAGGAAGGACCTGCGATATCTCTCTGTCACACACTTCGGGTGGAGCATCCTGTCACTGACAGAGCTCCTCAGTGCAGTGAGTGTGTGTTGGAGGGAGGGAGTGCCTAAGTCCATGATCGCAGACAGTTTGGCTGTAGTCCTCCTCTCCACCACCTCCTCCACAGGCTGGCCTTCTCGAGCTCCTCTCTGTCCCCTGACCTGAAGGCCCTCTTCTTCTCCTTTAGAAGAGCCTTAATGTCAGGGGTGATCCAGGGTTTATTGTTGGAGAAATACCGTATTGTCCTGGTGGGTACGGTATTCTCAACACAGAAGTTTATGTAGTCCGTGATGCTGTCCGTCAAGTTATCGATGTCCTCCCCATGAGTCACTGAATATATCCCACACTGTGATTTCAAAGCAGTCCCTGAAAAAAAGGGGAGAATTAATTAAAATATTGCAATAAAAGAAGAATAAAATTAAACTGATTTAAGAAAGATAGAAAGATATAAGGGTAAGAACCAAAAAGAATTGGGTTTCAGTCCCCCTTCTCTGTTGTTTTACATGGGTTGGGTCATCAGCATATCCAAGGCCCTATTTGGGCTTTTGGCTCCCTCTGGTGGGGAAAAGGTGTAGTGCACTTTTGGCTGAGGATAATTAAAAGACCCTGAGATCAGTGTCGGTATGTAAGTAAAAACACATACATTTATATTAGCAAGGACACACACATGGCAGACAAACAATGCAGTTTAAACTCTGTGTAGTGTTTTGAGCACAAAAAGGTGTTTCAGTTCAACAGTTCACAAGAGTTATTTGGGTATGCAGTTTATAAGGACTTTAAGGAGTTCCTGTTAGGAAGAGCTGATGGCGATCTTTGTGATGTCCTTTTTGGACATGGAGAGGGGCTTCTACCACATCTTTGCCTGCGGCTTTGTTTGCCATGACCACAGGACCTGAGGTCGGCTGGAGCCGCTGATGTGGCTCCAGCCGAGCAGAAGGAAAGGACGCAGATGAAGACGCCACCTCCATGCGCGGCTTCCACGTGCTCCAAAAAGAGGTTAGGGTAAGGGTCAGGGTTGTAGTATTGGCCCTGCTAGTAGGGTCCAAATTCTGAGCCCGTCCCCTCCCAGAGGAGGCAGGAAGGGCACTGGCCCTCCAGCCCATGGACTGCTGCCCATAACGGTCCCAGTCGGCTAGGATAGGGGAACTGAGCCTTCCAGCCCCATAGGGTGCGGGACGTGTGTGGTCCGTCCCCCGGTCCACCTCAATTACCCGGTCCCACGCGGGTTGGCGGGTGCGCTGGCGCCTCCTGCCACAGCGCACCTCCTGCCAAACATCATCGAAGACCATTGTTTTTTTGGTCCTTAATTTATTTTCAATGAATGTGTTTATTTATTTTCAATGAATGTATTTTTTATTCACTTTTAATGAATTTATTGTTTATTTATTTATTAATGTCTCTGTCCGGGTTTAGCTTTGTATCACAGGTAATAAGGAGTTTATTTTTGTATTAATTAATTGGGTATGTATTCTCGTGTGTGTATAAAGTTATAAGTGTGTGTGTGAGATTAGACTGTGTTTTAAATGAAGAGAAATGAAATTATTATTTTATGATTTTTTTAGTTCTTTAAGTAGAAAATGTATTGTGTGCCTGTGACAAGGTTTCGGCCTTTATCAGGCCTTCTTCAGGTCGGGCACACAAAATGGAGAAAAGAAAAAAGAAAAAGGAAGAAGAATGGCTGGATGGCTGTGAGGATGTTGCCTCTCTGGCAGTCGGAGCAGAAATGAGCTCTGCTCTGCAGCCGCTCCCTCTTATACCCTCTGGTGGCCTGCAGCATGTGCTGTGTGCAGGAATGGAGCCTGTCTGTCTGCATGTGGGCTTTGCCCAGGCTTGTCCATCTACATGCACTGTTTTACTGAATTTGGCTTAATAAATGAATGAAGTAAATGAATTTGAGTAAATAAATGAACTAATTAATTGTTTTTAACCCCTTAATGCATTTAAACTGCTTGTTTTTATTTAATTATGACTGTTTTTAAAGTTTCCTGTAATAAATTAATTGTTTTTAACTCTTTAATGAACTGAAACTGCTTGTTTTTTTAACTAAATGTGTCTGTTTTTAAGGTTTTCTGTCCCGTAATAAATTGTATATCTGAATTTAAGTTAATAAATAAACTAATGAAGTGTTTTTAAGGTTTTTAATGAATTTAGATTGTTTGTTTGTTTAAAATGGTCTTATTTTTTAATGTTTTCTGTCCTGTATTCCCCTTATGAATTAAACTATTTCAAATATGTATGTCAGTGTGTGCATATTAATTAATTAATCAATGTATTTATAGGGTAGGGTAAAGGTTAGGGTAGGTTTATTGTGAAGTATTAGCGTTTAAATTGTGTTTTAATAACTTTCACACTGTGCACAGGCTCGTAAAAACCATCCCTCTGCCCCAAACAAATTGCAGTGATCTGCTTTTTAGTTTGGCCCAGTTTTACCATCGCTGGTATACTGGGCCTTCTTTTTTTGTTTTTTAACCCTTTGAAGCAAATCACATGTGTCAGGGTGTGCTTCAGGTGGCCCAGTGTTACCATCGTTGGTATGCTGGGTCAGCACATGTTCCCATCAGACACACTGGCTGAATCTTAGGCCCCATCCACACGAAGACAAAACGCTTAACAGTTTCCAAAGCGATTGTCATAAAGATGGAGGCGTCTCAGAAAATGTGTGCGTCTATATGAATGCACTCGATATGCATGAAGACGCTGTGAAACACATGCCAGACCTCTTGGGGCGCTGTAACGATATGACGGAAACAAGCTGAAACAGATGAAAAAACAGTGAGCAAGCGCACTTGCAGCAAAAGTTGTAAACAGAGATTGTGATAAAGTGATCATAAAGTGCTACACTGTTAAAAATTTTCCTGTAAAATTACGGTCATCAACTGGCAGCAGGGTTGCCATTATCTTACCGTAAAATTAACATTATCTTACTGTCACTATCATTTACAGTTCTTTACCGTTAATGAAAAATACAGCATGGGCCAGTTTTTTTACTGCTTTCTGTAAATAAACAGTAAACAACTGTCAGAAGGATTTACATTATTTTCCTGTAAAATTAACAGTTTTTAACTGTCACTAAAATTCAAGCTTTTGCGCTGTTCACTAAAAATATAGAATTCACTGATTTTTATTACCTTCTAGTATTTTACAAATGACTGACAATAACTTGGAATCGTTTTACGTATATTTTAACAAACTGTTTTTTAATCAGATTTTTTTCTGGCTTAGCAGGAAATGCACATAGGAATAGTTACTCTATTGCTATGCTAGCACTTACTCGTAATCAGTCTTCACAACATCTCTATCCAAAGCTGTCTTATAAGACACAGAATGCAAACCAAAACAAAATGTATGAGCTGAATGAAGAACAGAGCTATATCACTGAGTTTTCAACAGTATGATTACAAATGTCAGAGAAAAAAATCCACAGCTTCAGCACTGTACCCTTTATTTAGATGTCAGACAACCTTCATATGCAGAACAATTGTACATTTAACAAGATTAACAAAAACCTGAGACAGTCCTTCCTTCTCAAAATGCCCTTAGCTTTGTGCTGAAAATTGTGCAATACAAGAGGCAAAATTACCAATCAGTCTTTATTTGTATAGTTCAGAACATAACAGGTGTTATCTGAAGGCACTTTACAATAGAGCAGGCTCAAGAAAACTCTTTATTTTATAGATACACATACTGTTTATGCATGTATGCAAGTACATATACATATTCATAAATATACTTACAGAACTTACCTGTACAAACTGTACAAGTATTAAACAAAAATGTTTTGTCTATCTGTCAAAACAGTTCAAATAAAAGTCAAAGTATAATAAACACCACCAGACATGTTACATCATGATCAAATATAAACTTAACATTTAGGCTTAGTGTACAGGAATGAGAGAAAAAGGCACAACTCCAAAGTGGGTACTAGGTGATGACAGTGGTTAGTGAATTACTTACAGTATGACCCACTCTCAGTCCAGCTCAGGTAGCCCTGTGTGTGTGTGTGTGTGCGAGAGAGAGAGACAGAGAGATGAGTTTAAAAATATAGTAACGTCTCACATATCAGTACAAGTTACCTACATATAATTGGGGCATTTTCATTCATTTATTCAGATGAACAAACAGTTTAAGTGTACAAACATTTGAAGCATACCAACAGCACTTCATCGACATATAGATGATTCAATTTATGGATATATTGAAGTCTTTACTTCCCTACTAATGATCTTTTGTCTGCCAAAAATACATTCACTAGAAGTTTTAGCTTATGTTAGCCGCTGGATCCTTCTGTAAGACATGCACATAGCATTCTGTATTCAATGACGTAACAAAAACCTGGTACATAACTCAACTATAAGCTTTGGGCTTTTTCAACCAATATACAAAGTGAATTTAATTGATACTCACCAAATAATTAGGAAGATGGTGATGGATGAAGAAACACATGTATCCAGCTCTCCATGTGCAGGTCCTCCATGTGCTCCTCCCAGAATTAAAAAAATACTGGATCATACTGTAATTTTGGGCAGACTATACTGAGGACAGCGGTAAAGTGCTGTATTTTTGGAAAACAGTAGTGATCTGTTAAAAAATGGTCAGTAGAATGTAATTTAACAGTTTTTATGTTATTTTAGCGTCAAAGCACTGTATTTTGAAATAACAGCTTAATACTGTTGAAATCTGGCCGTAACTTTACAGCAATCGTTTACAGTGTATAATGTGTCCTCGATAATTGTTTGTTCAACTCGGTGGTGATTGAGAAGAAGGAGATTTTGCTGCAGCAGGGATAGTAGGGTCACTAGCTTCATCAGCACATATGCTAAACCGTACGCCGCCATTGTTGTTGTCGTTGTTGCCGTGTGTGGCGCATGCATGTCAATGAAGATATGAAACTATGACGTAAGCGTATCTGAAAAGTTACGGAGAGCCAGTAATCACAGAGCTGTGTATACGGCGTTTCAAAATCTTTCCACTCTGGAACCTGGTTTCAAAAATGATCGTTTACAGACCCCCAAAACGCCGTCTTCATATGGATGATACGCAGATTTGGCAAAAAAATGTATGCGTTCAGACCTCGGTTTAGCGTCGTGTGGATGGGGCCTTAATCTCCTCCCTACACCCTGAACCCTGAGCCCTCATTGACTTAAGTCCCTGCACCTGGAAAGTAAATGGTAAATGGACTTGAGGGTATATAGCGCTTTTCTAGTCTTGGACTACTCAAAGCTGCTTTACACTGCAGGTCACACCTATACATTCACACCCATTCGCTCCCACATTCCCTCCCTGATGGTTCAGAGTTTCTATGTTAGTTATCTCGAACACATTCACACCCTTTCATGCCCATTTACACACCACTGATGCAGCAGTGGGAGCAACTTGGGGTTAAGTGTCTTGCTCAAGGACTCATCGCCATGTGTCGCCCAGAGCTGGGCTTGAACCTGCAACCTCCTGATCACTGACCAAGCGCACCAGCCAACTGCGCCACAGATTTTAGCTTAACCTATTTCAGTTGGGCCCCCGGTTTCAGCTAAAACGGGCCACCCTTTTTATCAGTAACAAACGCACACATGCACACGTTTGGAAGGAATGGGGCCTATATGTGGCCAATATGTGAAAAGGATGCATCTGCCTAAAAATAATGATAGATCTTTTTAGTAACAATCCACTGAGTTTATCTGCAGTGAGTATGTCAAGCAAGAAGCAAATGAGAGGAAAAGAGAGAGGGACTGAGAGATGGAAGAAGAAGAAAGGTGAAAGCAGAGACAGAAAGTGAGAGAACAGTTAAGGAGGGATTAAGTGAGGAGGAACAAGGACCAGAGAGGAGAAGAGAAAAGGATGATGCAAGGAGGAAGGGGAAGGCCAGAAACATATAATCAGTGGTTAGAGGATAGGATGAAGGGGGCCTTAGAAGAATATAAGGAAGGACAAAGTATGTTGCCATATTGACAGGTGTTTTACAATAAAAATTAATGACTATCCCTTTGCAGCTGGACTTGCCCAACTTACCTGATCGGCTGGCCCATTTTACCTGAAATCTGCTTGTGTAAAAAAGTTGGCACAGCTGACCTATCAAGACCTGTGGCAAAGCTACAAAACTTACAGTTCCACTTCATCCTGGGTGGTGGTCTGAACACAGAAGATAGTACATTACCATTGGCCACAAAACTCAAGACAGCTCCCCCCCAAACACATGCACACACGCCCCAAAAAAGCACACGAGGCAAGAAAGAAAAAAAACTTGGGACACGGCTTATTACTGGTAATTATACAGGGCTAATACTGACGTGCTAAATCACCTGCAAACAGCACCATGCACAAACAAATCTTGAACATAGTACAAAACCATTAGCTATTAGAACCCCCCTCCACCCAGGCACTCACTCACCTACAAACCTACACGTCACATGCACCAAGGTGTTGTTTGCTGTCTGTATTGTATTTTAATTTTATTTAAGTGCCCTGGGGTGAAGTTTAGCGAGGTTAACTTGTAGCTTTCCTTGACAGGCAACTGGTGTGTATCACAGCCAAAAGCCCCCGAGGTTTGCGCGCACGAAATAGAAAATAAAAGTACATGGCTATTTACTGGCACACAATGCTACTCCTGAGGCGCTGACTGCAATGTTATCAAACATAAGTCATAGCAAGCACCATGATTGTGCTTTTAATACATACATATTTCATCTTCGTCCCAGCCACCCGTCATTCGTTTTAAGTTTATAAAAGTTATAAAAGTACACCGGCTTATGGTTTATTTAGGTTCCCTCCACTATCACTGCTCGGCATTACTAAGTTGTTGTATCAACGTCCTGTTTTTAAAAAACTGCTCAAGTGTGTGAAAAAGTCTAATCATAATTATAAGTCCTTTATAAGATGATGTCCAAATTTATGGCACTATTTGTACCTCGCATTAATACTGCTGCTGTAGCCAGTTTATAAGTGATGCGGTTACCATTTTTAAAATCACATTGTCAACTTGTGGTAACACATTTAAGTTGACATTTAATTGAACTGGCTTACAATGTTGAGTTGCAATCCCCACAACTCATAAAATTAAGTTCAAATGTCAAAACTCATTTTGTTTATTGAAAATAACTTATATAAATAAGTTATGACAACTAATAGAGCTTGTCACTTTTAGTGGGCGGTCTTTCTGGAGCAACGTTGCACATGTATACTGTGTGTCGCAGTTAGAGCAAAGCAACCATGGAGCTGAGCAGCACTGAGTGAAGGTCATCTATGTTTTCAGTTAAAGTTGATTATATCAAAAATAGCAATTCAATTAATGCTATGTGGAGGTTTTTATAGTGAAACATTACTTTTACCTTCTGGAAATTTGAGTTTTAAAGTGACACTTCAGATTTAGAAAGCAATTGAGAGACGTGATAATAACCTCCGCCAAGGACGTTATGTTTTTGGGAGAGTTTGTCCATCTGTCCGTCTGTGAACAAAATAACTCAAAAAGTTAGGGATGGATTTGGATGAAATGTTGAGGAAATGTTCAGCATGGGAAAAGGAAGAACTGATTTGATTTTGGTGTTGATTCGGATCAGCGTCTGGTTGAAAAATGTGATTTTTGTGAATAATTACTGAACTTAAATAGATAACATTATGAATTTAATTGCTAATGGTATGTTTTCATGGTCAAGGAATCTAAATATTTAGATAAAATAAAAGTAGGACTAATTTTTATGGTGAAAATCACAATATGGGGGAGGACTGTGGCGCTGGCAGAGGTCTGCGCTCTGTGCTTTTCTACTGTTACTTATGTTGCCAAGCTAGCTTAGTCCAGTTTGAAACAAAGGTTTATACATTTAAGTCGTATGAAATCTTTTCAATAGTGGCTGGGTACCTGTTAAAATTGAGAAGTTCTGGTAAAGACCTAAGAGAAATGTATTGTAAAGGCATCAGGTATTGTTGGTTTAAGATACCTAGCCTAAAGACTCTTTATTTTAATCTCGCTTTGACTTTGTCACGGGGAATGTAAAAACCAAAATGATGGGACTGTTTTTTAGAAGTGCATTTCAAATGTACATTGAACACTTTGTTATGGAAAGTATCCAGCAGACTTCAGGCAGTTTCAACCAAGGTAAATTTAAATATTGGTGAAGAATATGTACGGTAATGTCAAGTACAAATATCAAATCTTATATTTCATGCACCTGTTAATGTTTAAATAATAAAGAAGGTTTTGATTACAGGAATGGTTTTTGTGTTTTAGAGGGACTGAGTGACAATATGAGTCCAGTTTTCAATTTCTCTAAATTTATGTGTAGTGTAGTGTGCAGAAGATGTATTGTGTGCCCTGATTTATTTCTTTTTGTATTTTTATTCAGCAAAAGCAGAGCTTTTCTCTCTGCCACAGTCACCTGACCCTGACGTTGCAGCTTTAAGACAATCCTGCCAGCTTTTATGTGTAAGTACTAAAAGAGTTTGGATTTACAGAGTGACAGTATGTGTGATATTTTTTATGGGTTAGAACTACAGGAGGGCAAGTATTTGATTTACTGAATAATTTATTTAAACCCTGAAAGAGGGGCTCATTTTTAAGGTTGTATTTCCTGAGAGTATTATTTAAATACCTATCATGTTCTAAATTAACATGACATAAAGAAGCAGTGCTTGATGTGGTCAGAGATAATGTACAGTACTGCATTTCTTTACAGATGTAACATATTAGAGTTACAGTAAATGTAATATAACAGTCATAGGGATGTTTTCATTAGTGTGGAATTAACTGATTATTAAAATGGTTTGATTAAACTTCAAATGACTGTCTTTGGATCGATATAAAAAGTGTGTCTACTGTTCTCAAAGTTGTTGTTAGTTTGTTGATTGAAATAATTGTTTTGTTTTTACCCATGTTTTTAAAATGTATTTTAGAGAGAGTTAAAGGCTTTGAGGTATTTGATCTTCCTCAGAACTCATCCAGAGTTCTTTCTTCCATTGTTTCTTCCATTATTCATTCATGTATTCCTTTGGTTGTCATTTCTTTCAGTATCAGTGTTTGGATGGTGCTGTGATTATGAATGATCATGTATTTAATAATTATATTTGTGTTTTCATGTTTGGCTGGTGTTAAAGGACAATGGGAAATGGATATGGTGATGGAGGAGCCAGGGGAGCTGGGGAGGATGGGAGTTCCTAATTTAATTTATGGTTTTTTTGTTTTGTTTTGTTTTTTGTTATTGTTGCATGTTTCTTTAATTTTTCTGTATATAAATAAAAAAATGTTAATATTTTCAGTTGGTTGTCTGGTTTAGTTGATTTTAAATGTTTTCATGGCTTTATACCATAGACCATACTACATGAATTCTGGTCCTTCTGGAGTGAACCTCAAGCAGACACTTGACTAACAGCAAGTTTGTAACACTTCTGCATTGTCTCTGATTTTTAGACTGGAGGTTGCTGCTTGGTTTAAACTGTGATTTAAAGTAAGGGCTGCTGTAAAGCTGACTTGGTAACATTGAAGGCACAACATGTTGTAGGGTTTGAGAAAAAGGGTTTAAAAGTTTTGTTAATTGGAAAGATAAAAAGATAAATTGCTAAAGAAAAAATTAGTCTTAATTTTAAGATAAATTGAGAGCTATTTGTCAAAATAGTAATGATGGCAAATCATTTTAAAAGGAATTAAAAACATTTGTTGTAACATTTGGAATATTAGAAAGTTTATAGTTTGATATGTGTTTATTGTAAGGTAATTGTCTTGTGCAAATTATTAACATTTGAAATAGAATATTCCAATATAAAAGTCTATTTTAAAAGGGTTCAAAGACATTATAAAATGAACCTATAAATGTGATAAAATGTAAGCATTGGGCATGTGAATTAACAAGCAAATGTTAATTTTGCAATACAGAAAAAAAGGGAATATGTATTTCTTTGTCTAGGTTTCTATCTAATAATTTAGAGAAATATTTGCAGGCACTTGTCTAATGTAAATTGCCATAATATAGTATTGTAAGAAAAGGCTTACAAGAAATGGATTTATTTTTTTCTGTGCTGAAATGAAGGCTTTTTGGACTTGAGCTTATATTGTGCTTGACTACTCAAAGCTGCTTTACACCGCAGGTCACACCTACCCATTCACACCCATTCACTCTCACATTCACTCACTGATGGTTCAGAGTTTCTATGTTAGTTATCCATCAGTATTTCTAACACTTTCACGCCCTTTCATGCCCATTTACAATCCACTGACACAGCAGTGGGAGCAACTTGGGGTTAAGTGTCTTGCCCAAGGACACATGGCCATGTGTCGCCCGGAGCTGGGACCTGCAACCTCCCGATCACTGACCAAGCGCACTATCCAACTGCGCCACCGACGCCCCAAAAGAGTCTTGAAAGAGTTATTGACGTTTTGGCGTAACATGAATGAGGTAGACAGAGAGAAATCCGGGTTTTAATATACTGAGTGCAAAGGAATGTGTGAGGTGGTTTTCAAACATTGATTTAGGACTCTTGAAAAGGTGGATTTTACAGACATGGGGGAAATGCATGCATGTATTCTGAAAAGTTAAAAAGAATCACATTTTATTGAGACGTGTTGTTTTCTTAAAGGTGCTATGACGAGAATCTATTACCGGCTAAATAAAGACACTGTTACCCATGAGCACGCATGGCGACTGTCGTAATGCTGCGTTCCAGTGACCTCTGAACTGGGAGTGACATCATCTCAGACTTATCGGCGTTCCAGTTGAAGTCTGAAAAAAACATGCCAATCTACCAGGCTATTGTTAGCTGTTGTTAGCACGCCCTGTGTTGTTGTTCACAAATATCACATGAAGAATGTGATTATCACTATGGCAGCATTTTTGTAAATATAAGTCTAACAATACTATGTATACAGCTGATCTAGAGCGACACACCCCAGTCAGAAGTGCAAATAAATGGATTATTACAGGAGCTAAATAACTGTTCACACTGGGGGCATCCATCTTCCATTGTCAACTCGGGGGTGGTGAGGTTTCACCGAGTTCACAGTAGGAAATTCAGACTTCGGGGAGCGTTCCAGTTGCAGTTTCCTACTCGGAACTCAGAAATTCCTACTTCTGACTGCAACTTGAACACCAAAAGACATGACCCAAGCCAAAGTGTGTGTTTGTTGTGATGCTAATGAATGCAGCTCGGACCTTCCTCAGAACTCTGCATTGCTTTACAACTTCTTTTTTCAACAACTTACAGGATGCAAAGCCACGAGGTAATGTATCTCTTTCTAGTTATGTAGTGGTAGTTTTTGATGTGTGACAATAAACAAATTTTGGAAAACTTAGTATGGTAGTTTTGTAGCCGGCTATATATGGCTACTTACGGCCCGGTGCTCTAAGACGTGTAATAAAAATGATAAAATAATATAAAGGCACATTTATTACCAAGTGCGTTTTTTAGTAGTAATAAAGTTGCCTGCGTCAAGACGCACAGAGCGCACAGAGACACGGCAGTGGCTTCACACAATTCTCCTCCTCCATCAGCACATCTTCATCAGCTGCTCATATTTATTCTGTAAATAATCTAAGTGTGGGGATTAAATCATCTGACATGGTCAGACTACTTATCCTCATAAATAGAACAGACGGAGTTTCCCAGGAAAAAAATGTGGCCAACAATTAACATTTTTTTATTGGTCGATCAAAACTTAGATTTATAATAATACTGAGGTAGGGAGACTGCTGACTGACGCATGCTCTCAGAAAGTATGTAAAGAAGTCAGTGTGGGTCCGTTAACATGGAAACATTGCAGATATACTTGTGTGTAATGAAGAAGGTGGGTGTTTTGGCACAATGGATGCATGAAGCAGTGGCGTGTCATTCTCTGATTTCTGTGAAGTTTGTGATCCACTGCTGCAGCAAACTACTGACATGTCCATTTTATCCATCACTTCATTCACAAACTCCTCCGTTCGTGGGTCACAAAGTTTACTTGATCTCCAACACTGTCCTCTCTGTTTCACATTAACAGCAGCAGCGACGGACAGCCACTCGCTGCCCTTTCTTTTGTTGGAGATTCCTGTGCTGTGAATAAAACACCTTTCCGGCCATCCACCTCATCAATGAGGACTTCAATCTCCGTCTCCGAGAAATTCCTTTTTTTGGTTTTCCTTTCGGTCACCATTGTCACGCGTAAAGTGTGTGAGCGAAAGGCTTATTTATATACCTAAATATTCACGAGGTGCTTTGCATTGACCATTTATGGTTAATTATGGGCGTGCGAGGGGCGGGATTTGCAGCTTTTCCACGTGTGCACTTCTCCAGGTGGATTCTGATTTATAAATGGAAAATTGCGTGCAGGTGTGCGTGCAAACAGTTTTATAAATCTGAATTTTTTTGTGCGCACGCCATTTCCAGGTTTTTGGCGCACGTACACTTTTAGTAAGGATTCCACACACTCTTTTATAAACGAGACCCCTGGGCATTACAATACATACTTCTGAAGAGCAGCTGTTTAGCCACACAGAGAGGAAGGCAGGAAACACCAAAATAAAACAGGAAACACAAGAGACAAGGGGAACAGGATGTCTAAACCAAAGAACACAAGAGTTGTGAAGTCGTCCACTCATCCACTCACTCTCTATCCCCTCTGTAGTGTAAATGAAATAGTGGACTACATAGAGAATGACCAAACGAGATTTCAGACACTACACTGAACATTTTTGAACGTCATAGCGTCAGTAGATGAGCCGGATAATCCTGTGACGTTTATTTTTTGTATTTTTATGTTAATCATTATGTACCTGTTGAATTCTAAAATCTTTGTAACTGCATTTATCCTGGACGTTTGTAAGGTGTCTGTAGATAATTTGTTAAAAAAAGAAAATCCCTGTCACGGAAGTGGACGCGTCAAATTTCACGCAAACAAACCGGGAGGATCAGTAGTAAATTTTGAAGCTGTTTTCAGCCGCTAAAAGATGTAAAAGAGCAACAAACAAGTTAAAAATACTTCAACATTTTTTACATTGATAAATCAAAACAGCTCCTAACAGCCTTCTTTCTCTTCTTCTACGCAAAAAACACGACCGCTTTGCATTGTGGTATACGGGGGTAGAATATAGGGTTAATCGTATGTACACTCACTTTGCTGTGCATCCACTATATAGTGCACTACAAAATACTGGGTATTTTGTAGTGCACTATATAGTGGATGAAATTAACTGCTGAGAATTCAAACAACACTACGAAATGGCAAACACACTATATAGAGCACTATATCCATGATAGTGAGCGATTTCAAACACAGCTAAGGAAACAAAAGCTAAATTTATCAGACCTAACCAAACCATGGCAGACAGTAATGATAAAGCTGATGATTGTTTTGATTTGAATTCACGGCTGCTTGGTTGTTATTTTTTGAATCTCTCTGTGCTGCAGTTCCATCTGAATTTTAATGAGCTGAATGGAACCCTGGAAAGTTCTGGATCACGACATCACAGAGCCGGATCTGTGTAAATAGGCTGAGCACTTTTCAAAAATGTCCATGAGCATCAGCCGTGAATTACTGCGAACCAGCACAAGAGCTTAAGGTGAGTTACTGATCATTGATCCATGATGGACTTTTATTTCAGAGCCCTCTGTTCAGTCAAACTGAGCCTGTTGGTGTAAAAGTCTGATTTTAAAGGGTTAATCCTCCATTTTGTGTTGGTGAAACTTTCAAAGTAAAAATTAAACTTTCACAAGATCTATGCTATATGTATTCATTCACTTTAGAAGCATGAGTATCTTAATTGTATTTGAATTTATAAGAAATCTTAATTATCCAGAGAATTCACATAGTTCAGAGAACAGACTCATTTGAACTGATTTTTAAATATTTTTCCTCATAACTTAGACAGCTGTTACTTTGATGCCCTGTGTGGGCGAAGTCTGTTGTCTTCAGTTTACTTTGGGACACCAGTAATCTGGATTACCGTAAAATACCAAATAATAGCTGGGTGTTTATTTGTTCAATCTCTAAGCAGATCAGGTGTTAAATTCCTTTCCCACAAAAATCTTGCTTAGCAAAAAATGAAAAATTATGGTTAATGTAGTCAGATTATTTATTTACACTAGTAGAAATATCAGCTTTACATTTTCACAGAAAGATTACAGTACTGTAGTTATTAGTTATTCAATTTATTGCGATTTTTTAGGTGCTGATGAACAAAAAAATCGATTTAAAAATCGGCAGACAAAGAATCGTGATACTTATGTGAATCGATTTTTTCTCCCAGTCCTAGTAGTTGTACTCTTGTCTTCTCTCTAAACACTCTAAGATTCTGGCTGTCTGCTCTCTAGTGACCTCCGTGGACACTGAGTGTTACTGCACTGTTGTGAAACAGAGCGCCTCACACCAACCTGCATTTGTTGACATACAGAGGGAGGAGAAGCTGACAGGATGTCCAGAGAGACAAATAAACCATGTGGACTGTTAAAGTTCAGTCTGATCATGTTTCTATTCAATAGTGAACTGTCAGCTGTGAGCTCAGCGTTAGCATGTGTGTTCTGTAGGCTAACTTTGACTGTTCGCAGACCGCAGACTGTGCTGAGTAAATCACACCGGGCGTTTATTTGGTATTTTACGGTAAGTTATCCTGCAACAGGATGGAGCAAACCAGGGGTTGGGTTAATTCATAAAGAAACAGTTAGACCTTTTTGAACAGGTGAGTCCTCGAGTTTGAAAGAGCCAAGAAACAAACATAATGAAGATTAAATAGAAAACTAACAGAACTGGACTTTTGTGTTACAGGCAGTCCTCACTCTTGTTTTGTCTCTTCTTGCAGATGCCGTTTAAAATAAAGTTTTCCAACCTTTTTAAAAAGGGGCCAACTCCTGACTCCAAACACAAGGACGTCCCCCTCGAGCTGCCCAGCAAATACAAAGAGCCGACGAGGGTGGGCGAGGGCCGCTTTGGGACCGTCTACAAGTGCAGGGTCAAGGATACTTCAGAAGTGGTGGCCATAAAGATCCCCAAAGACGACCAAACCAGCAAAAAAGAGGTAAATATATGTAGTAATTCTTGACCTTATTTCATTGAACTGAGATTGTTCAGTCAGAGGCAGAGTTAGGCTGTGTCTGAAATGTCATACTAACGTACTACTCATACAAAGTGTGACGTCAAAATGAGTATGTAGTGTGTTCACATTAGATAGTATGAAAAGATTGAGCGTGCAAGAAATACCCGAATGTATACTATATCGGAAAAAATGTTAAGTATGCGAGGTGGGCATACTAGTCACACTCAAACGCCCCATAATGCATTGCGCCATGCATTATGGCCCATAGACATTATATACGTGGACGCCTCATTGAGCGCTGAATCATACGTCAGAGGCGCCGCCATATTTGATATGGCAAGAGCAAACTGAGAACATACCTCATTCATGTGTTGCTGTGCAGTCCAAACCAGATTTCATGGAACTACCTCTCTCAGGTAAGACTGAAAAAATACTTTTGATTGTGTTTGGTCATTAAGGCATAATTTTACGAACAGAAATCGCTGACTTTGTGACTAATACCATGAAGCCCCGCGCATGTGGATTCTCGCGGTTCGACCAGCCTCTTAACAGCAAAGAAGACTTTTCTATTTATCTAAATAAAGTACTCTGATGGTTGTTAGCTGCTTCCCAAAGATGAAGAGCAGAGAAAGCAGTGGGAAACAGCTATCAGACGGAGGGGTTTCTGCTCGTATGTCATTTGCTCTGCAGTGAGCACTTCAGATTGGAGGATTTTTACAGGACGTGTTAGACAGAAATAGAGATAGAGCTGATCCTTTAAGTTTTAAGTTTCCGAGCTCGTCTCCATACATTCGCTTTACAGGCTTTTGTAAGGTTTGATAATTCAGTGCTATGCTAAAAAGTGTTTCCTTTTCTGAATGTGAAGGAATCAGCGATGTATTTTGTTTAACACTGTAAGATAATTTCCAATACTTTATCCTGCACTTTAGCCCGTGGGCACCAGGACGTCCTGACTGTGCACCCTGTCCCCTGTCACCCTCACCAGTGACCCTCCACTCCCAGAGGACAGAAAAGCAAAAAAAGGGTTCTTTGTCCTGAATCAAACTTAATTTATTGACGCTTTTACTGCATTTAAGAGCACGATCTGAAAAAGTGTTTTTTTATCAAATGATTTTTTCGTCGTATTCTTCATCTTGTCTCTGTGACCTGCAGCAGAGACAGAGCTGTGAGCTCACCTGTGACGTGCAGCAGAGCAGGGAGCTCACCTGTGACCTGCAGCAGAGCTGTGAGCTCACAAGCGACCGGCAGGTGAGTGCTGTGAGCTCACCTGTGACCACCAGCAGAGGGAGCAGTGAGCTCACCTGTGACCTGAAGCAGAGAAAGCGGTGAGCTCACCTGTGACCTGCAGCAGAGCTGTGAGCTCACCTGTGACCTGCAGCAAAGCAGTGAGCTCACCTGTGACATGCAGCAGAGCTATGATCTCAATTGTGACCTGCAGCAGTGCTGTGAGTTCACCTGTGACCTCCAGCACAGCTGTGACCTTACCTGTAACCTACAGCAGAACTGTGAGCTCACATGTGACCTGCAGCAGAGCTGTGAGCTTACCTGTGATCTGCCGCAGAGAGAACAGTGAGTTCACCTGTGACCTGTAGCAGAGCTTTGAGCTCAGCTGTGAACTGCAGCAGAGAGAGAGATGAGAGCTCACCTGTGAACTGCAGCAGAGAGAGCTGTGAGCTCACCTGTGAACTGCAGCAGAGAGAGCTGCAAGCTCACAGGTGACCTGCAGCAGAGAAAGCTGTGAGCTCACCTCTGACCTGCAGCAGACGGAGCAGGGTGCTTACCTGCGACTTGCAGCAGTGCTGAGAGCTACCCTGTGACCTCAAGCAGAGACAGCAGTTAGCTCACCTGAGACCTGCAGGTGAGAGCTGTGAGCCCACATGTATCATGCAGCAGAGCTGTGAGCTCACCTGTGACCTCAAGCAGAGGAAGCAGTGAGCTCACTTGTGACCTGCAGTAGATCTGTGAGCTCACCTGTGACCTGTAGCAGAAAGAGAGCTGTGAGCTCACCTGTGACCTGCAGCAGAGACAGAGCTGTGAGCTGACCTGCAGCAGAGCTGTGAGTTCAGAGCTCACCTGTGACCTGCAGCAGAGCTGTGAGCTCACCTTTGACTTGCAGCATAGCTGTGAGCTCACCTGTGACCTGCAGCAGAGCTGTGAGCTCAACTGTGACCTGCAGTAGTGTGTGCTCACCTGTTACCTGCAGCAGAGCTGTGACGTCATCTGTGACTTTCAGCATAGCTGTGAGCTCAGCTGTGACCTGCAGTCGGGCTGGGAGCTCACCTGTGACCTGCAGCAGAGAGAGCTGTGAGCTCACCTGTGACCTGCAGCAGAGCTGTGAGCTCACCTGTGACCTGCAGCAGAGAGAGCAGTGACCTCACTTGTGACCTGCAGCAGAGAGAGCAGTGAGCTCACCTGTGACCTGCAGCAGAGAGAGCTGTGAGCTCACCTGTGACCTGCAGCAGAGCTGTGAGCTCACCTGTGACCTGCAGCAGAGCTGTGAGCTCACCTGTGACCTGCAGCAGAGCTGTGAGCTCACCTGTGACCTGCAGCAGAGAGAGCTGTGAGCTCACCTGTGACCTGCAGCAGAGCTGTGAGCTCACCTGTGACCTGCAGCAGAGAGAGCAGTGAGCTCACCTGTGACCTGCAGCAGAGCTGTGAGCTCACCTGTGACCTGCAGCAGAGCTGAGCTGACCCGTGACCTGCCGCAGTGCTGTGAGCTGACCTTTGACCTGCAGCAGAAGAGTGAGCTCACCTGTGACCTATAGTAGAGTTCTGAGCTCACCTGTGACCTGCAGCAGAGCAGTGAGCTCACCTGTGACCTGCAGAAGAGCTGTGAGTTCACCTGTGACCTGCAGCAGAGCTGTGAACTCACCTGTGACCTGCAGCAGAAGAGCGCTGAGCTCACCTGTGACCTCCAGCAGAGCTGTGAGCTCACCTGTGACCTACAGCAGAGCTAAGAGCTCACCTGTGACCTGAAAAAGAGCTGTGAGTTCACCTGTGACCTGCAGCAGATAAAGCTGTGAGCTCACCTTTGACCTGCAGCAAACAGAGCAGTGAGCTCACCTGTGACCTGCAGTAGAGCTCTGAGCTCACCTGTGACCTGCAGCAGAGCTGTGAGCTGTGAGCTCACCTTTGACCTACAGCAGAGCTGTGAGCTCACGTGTGACCTGCAGCAAAGCTTTGAGTTCACCTGTGACCTGCAGCAGAGGTGTGAGTTCACCTGTGACCTACAGCAGAGCTGTGAGCTGTGAGCTCACCTCTGACCTACAGCAGAGCTGTGAGCTCACGTGTGACCTGCTGCAGAGCTGTTAGCTCACCTGTGACCTGCACAGGAGCTGTAAGCTCACCTGTGACATGCAGTAGAGAGAGCAGTGATCTCACTTGTGACCTGCAGCAGAGAGGGCTTTGAGCTCACCTGTGAACTGCAGCAGAGAGAGCAGAGAACTCCGCTGTGACCTGTAGCATAGAGAGCTGTGAGCTCACCTGTGACCTGCATTAGAGCTGTAAGCTCACCTGTGACCTGCAGCAGACATAGCAGTGTACTCACCTGTGACCTGTAGCAGAGCTGTGAGCTCACATGTGACCTGCAGCAGAGAGAGCTGTGAGCTCACCCTTGACCTGTAACAGAGCTGTGAGCTCACCTGTGACCTGCAGCAGAGCTTTGAGTTAACCTCTGACCTTTAGCAGAGAGAGACCTGTGAGCTAACCTGTGACCTGCAGCAGAGACAGCAGTGAGCTCACCTGTGACCTGCAGCAGAGCAATGAGCTCACCTGTGACATGTAGCAGAGACAGCTCTGAGCTTACCTGTGACTTGCAGCAGAGAGAGCTGTGAGCTCACCTGTGACCTGTAGTAGAGCTGTGAGCTCACCTGTGACCTGCAGCAGAACTATGATCTCAACTGTGACCTGCAGCAGAGAGAGCAGTGAGCTTATCTGTGACCTCCAGCAGAGCTGTGACCTCACCTGTTACCTGCAGCAGAAAGAGAGCTGTCAGCTCACCTGTGACCTGCAGCAGAGAAAGAGCTGTGAGCTCACCTGTGACCTGCAGCAGAGCTGTGAGCTCAAGTGTGACCTGCAGCAGAGCTGTGAGCTCACCTGTGACTTGTAGCAGACAGAGCTGTGAGCTCACCTGTGACCTCCAGCAGAGCTGTGAGCTCACCTCTGACTTGCAGCAGAGCTGTGAGCTCACCTCTGACCTGCAGCAGAGCTGTGAGCTCACCTGTGACCTGCAGCAGAGCTGTGAGCTCACCTGTGACCTGCAGCAGAGCTGTGAGCTCACCTGTGACCTGCAGCAGAGAGAGTTGTGAGCTCTCCTGTGACCTGCAGCAGAGCTGTGAGCTCACCTGTGACCTGCAGCAGAGCTGTGAGCTCACCTGTGACCTGCAGCAGAGCTGATCTCACCTGTGACCTGCAGCAGAGCTGTGAGCTCACCTGTGACCTGCAGCAGAGCTGTGAGTTGACCTGTGACCTGCCGCTGTGCTTTGAGCTCACCTGTGACCTGCAGCAGAGCTGTGAGTTGACCTGTGACCTGCCGCTGTGCTGTGAGCTGACCTGTGACCTGCAGCAGAGCTGTGAGCTCACCTGTGACCTGCAGCAGAAGAGCTGTGAGCTCACCTGTGACCTGCAGCAGAGCTAGAGTGACCTGCAGCAGAGAGAGCTGAGAGCTCACCGGTGACCAGCAGCATAACTGTGAGCTCACCTGTGACCTGCAGCAGAGAGACCAGTGAGCTCACCTGTGACCTGCAGCAGAGCTGTGAGCTCACCTGTGACCTACAGCAGAGAGAGCTGAGAGCTCACCGGTGACCAGCAGCAGAGCTGTGAGCTCACCTGTGACCTACAGCAGAGAGAGCTGAGAGCTCACCGGTGACCAGCAGCAGAGCTGTGAGCTCAACTGTGACCAGCAGTAGAGAGAGCAGTGAGCTCACCTGTGACCTGCAGCAGAGAGAGCTGTGAGCTCACCTGTGACCTGCAGCAGAGCTGTGACTTCACCTGTGACCTGCAGCAGAGCTGTGAGCTCACCTGTGACCTGCAGCAGAGCTGTGAGCTCACCTGTGACCTGCAGCAGAGCTGTGAGCTCACCTGTGACCTGCAGCAGAGCTGTGAGCTCACCTGTGACCTGCAGCAGAGCTGTGAGCTCACCTGTGACCTGCAGCAGAGCTGTGAAGTCACCTGTGACCTGCAGCAGAGCTGTGAGCTCACCTGTGACCTGCAGCAGAGCTGTGAGTTCACCTGTGACCTGCAGCAGAGCTGTGAGCTCACCTGTGACCTGCAGCAGAGCTGTGAGCTCACCTGTGACCTGCAGCAGAGAGAGCTGAGAGCTCACCTGTGACCTGCAGCAGAGCTGTGAGCTCACCTGTGACCTGCAGCAGAGAGAGCTGTGAGCTCACCCTTGACCTGCAGCAGAGCTGTGAGCTCACCTGTGACCTGCAGCAGAGCTGTGAGCTCACCTGTAACCTGCAGCAGAGAGAGAGCTGTGAGCTCACCCGTGACCTCTAGCAGAGCTGTGAGATCACCTGTGACCTGCAGCAAAGCTGTGAGCTCACATATGACACGCAGCGGAGAGAGCAGTGAGCTTATCTGTGACCTGCAGTCGAGAGAGCCGTGATCTCACCTGTGACTTGCAGCAGAGAGAGCTGTGAGCTCACCCGTGACCTGCAGCAGAGCTGTGACTTCACCTGTGACCTGCGGCAGAGCTGTGAGCTCACCTGTGACCTGCACTATAGAGAGCTGTGAGCTCACCTGTGACCTGCAACAGAGCTGTGAGCTCACCTGTGACTTGCAGCATAGCTGTGAGCTCACCTGTGACTTGTAGCAGAGCTGTGAGCTCACCTGTGACTTGCAGCAGAGCTGTGAGCTCACCTGTGACTTGCAGCAGAACAGTGAGCTCACCTGTGACCTGCAGCAGAGCTGTGAGCTCACCTGTGACCTGCAGCAGAGCTATGTGATTTCACCTGTTATCTACAACACAGCTGTGAGCTCAGCTTTGAGCTGCAGCAGAGCTGTGAGCTCACCTGTGACCTGCAGTAGAGAGAGTAGTGATGTCACCTTTGACCTGCAGCAGAGCTGTGACTCACCTTTGACTTGCGGCATAGCTGTGAGCTCACCTGTGACCTGCAGCAGAGAGAACTGTGAGCTCACCTGTGACCTGCAGCAGAGAGAGCTGTGAGCTCACCTGTGACCTGCCGCAAAGCTGTGAGTTCACCTGTGATCTGCAGTAGAGCTGTGAGCTCACCTGTGACCTTCAGCAGAGCTGTGAGCTCACCCGTTACCTTCAGCAGAGCAGTGAGCTCACCTGTGACCTGCTGCAGAGAGACAGCTGTGAGCTCACCTGTGACCTGCTGCAGAGAGAGCTGTGAGCTCACCTGTGACCTGCAGCAGAGCTGTGAGCTCACCCGTGACCTGCAGCAGAGCAGTGAGCTCACCTGTGACCTGCTGCAGAGAGCTGTGAGCTGACCTGTGACTTGCAGCAGAGCTGAGCTGACCCGTGACCTGCCGCTGTGCTTTGAGCTCACCTGTGACCTGCAGCAGAGCTGTGAGTTGACCTGTGACCTGCCGCTGTGCTGTGAGCTCACCTGTGACCTGCTGCAGAGAGAGCTGTGAGCTCACCTGTGACCTGCAGCAGAGCTGTGATCTCACCTGTGACCTACAGCAGAGAGAGAGCTGTGAGCTCACCTGTGACCTGCTGCAGAGAGAGCTGTGAGCTGACCTGTGACCTGCTGCAGAGCTGTGAGCTCACCTGTGACGTGCTGCAGAGAGAGCTGTGAGCTGACCTGTGACCTGCAGCAGAGCTGAGTTGACCCGTGACCTGCCGCTGTGCTGTGAGCTCACCTGTGACTTGCAGCAGAGCTGAGCTGACCCGTGACCTGCCGCTGTGCTTTGAGCTCACCTGTGACCTGC
Source organism: Scarus forsteni (assembly GCA_036419115.1). Taxonomy (NCBI): domain Eukaryota; kingdom Metazoa; phylum Chordata; class Actinopteri; order Labriformes; family Labridae; genus Scarus; species Scarus forsteni. The sequence goes on from JAZDUH010000415.1 coordinate 1,937,893, forward strand.
AGCAGAGCTGTGAGCTCACCTGTGACCTGCAGCCGAGCTGATCTCACCTGTGACCTGCAGCAGAGCAGTGATCTCACCTGTGACCTACAGCAGAGAGAGAGCTGTGAGCTCACCTGTGACCTGCTGCAGAGAGAGCTGTGAGCTGACCTGTGACCTGCTGCAGAGAGAGCTGTGAGCTGACCTGTGACCTGCAGCAGAGCTGTGAGCTCACCTGTGACCTGCTGCAGAGAGAGCTGTGAGCTCACCTGTGACCTGCTGCAGAGAGAGCTGTGAGCTCACCTGTGACCTGCTGCAGAGAGAGCTGTGAGCTGACCTGTGACCTGCAGCAGAGCTGTGAGCTGACCTGTGACCTGCAGCAGAGCTGTGAGTTGACCTGTGACCTGCCGCTGTGCTGTGAGCTCACTTGTGACCTGCAGCAGAGCTGTGAGCTCACCTGTGACCTGCAGCCGAGCTGATCTCACCTGTGACCTGCAGCAGAGCTGTGATCTCACCTGTGACTTGCAGCAGAGCTGTGAGCTCACCTGTGACCTGCAGCAGAGCTTTGAGCTGACCTGTGATGCACTTTTAAACCTTTTAACGAGGTTTTGTTCTGATGAACTCTCTCTCAGAGCAGTACTGCGGTGAAGAGATGGAAAATTATACTTTTCCAAACGGAGGCGAAAACCATTGTCAAAGACGAGGGGTTGATAAATTCAGTGTGACCTCTTTTTTGGGGGGCGGTGGGGGTGGGGGTGGGGGAGTTGTTAGTCAAAGGTATCAGGTTGTTGTTGCCTGTAAATAATGCCAAGTAAAAGAAAAATGAGGCAAGACTGATTGAAGAAAAAGTGATGAAGCAGTTTGCTTATAGATTTAACGTCATTATAACAATGTAGAGTCAACAGGTTTGGGGGCTGTTTGTAAAGTAGCTCATGCAACATTTTCTCACATTTAGCTTCAAAACATGTTCTACCAATTTTCTGATTTTTTTCTGGTGACTTTTTATGACTTTTGCAGCAGTATTTGCCATCCCCGACCTTTTATGCTGGTACTTCCTGTTACCTGGAGTGAAAATTTGCTTGTTAGCTAAACATTTAGTTATGTCTGACAGACATATATTTAACACTTAAATTTATATTTAAAAAAAAAAATATATATATATATATATATATATATATATGTATATATATATATATATATATATATATATATATATATATATATATATATATATATCTTTCTCTCACCCACCCCCTCTCTCCCCTGGTGGGGGTGGGTGGCTGTTCATCCTCTTCAGTTCGGGTCCTCTACCAGAGGCCTGGGAGCTTGAGGCTCCTGCAGTATCTTAGCTGTTCCTAGGACTGCACTCTTCTGGAGTGAGATGTCTGATGTTTCTCCAGGGATCTGTTGGAGCCACTTCTCCAGTGTGGGGGTCACTGCCCCAAGTGCCCCGATGACCACAGGCACCACTGTTGCCTTCACCTTCCAGGATTTCTCCAGCTCCTCTTTGAGCCCTTGGTATTTCTCTAGTTTCTCGTGTTCCTTTTTCTTGATGTTGCTATCACTTGGGATGGCTACATCTATCACAACGGCTTTCCTCTGCTGCTTATCTATGATCACAATGTCCGGTTGGTTGGCCATTACCATTTTGTCGGTCTGTATCTGGAAGTCCCACAGGATCTTGGCTTGGTCATTCTCCATCACCTTGGGAAGTGCTTCCCATTTTGACCTCGGGGTCTCCAGTTTGTACTCTGCACAGATGTTCCTGTACACTATACCGGCTACTTGGTTATGGCGTTCCATGTATGCTTTTCCTGCCAGCATCTTACACCCTGCTATTAGGTGCTGAACTGTTTCAGGGCCCTCTTTACATAGCCTGCACCTGGGATCTTGCCTTGTGTGGTAGATCTGGGCCTCTATTGCTCTGGTACTCAGGGCCTGTTCTTGTGCCGCCATGATTAGTGCCTCTGTGCTGTCCTTCAGTCCAGCCCTCTCCAGCCATTGGTAGGATTTGTTCATATCAGCCACTTCAGTTATCTGTCAGTGGTACATCCCATGCAGGGGTTTGTCCTCCCATGATGGTTCCTCTGGTTCCTCCTTCCTGTCAGTTTCCACTGTCTGAGACACTCACTAGGCGCTTCATCTCTTGGGGCCATCTTCCTGACATAGTCATGGAGCTTGGATGTTTCATCTTGGATAGTGGCTCTGATGCTCACTAATCCTCTGCCTCCATCTCTGCGCTTAGTGTATAGCCTCTGGATACTGGACTTGGGGTGGAATCTGCATGGTGAGCAACTTCCGAGTTTTAACATCTGCGGCCTGAATGTCCTCCTTTGGCCAGCTTATTACCCCAGCAGGGTATCTGATCACTGGCAGGGCATAGTTAATTGGCCGAACCTTGTTTCTGGGGCAGTTAACAGCTATGCCCTGCCAGTGAGTCAGCTCATTGGCAGAAACAAGGTTCGGGCAATATATCTATATGTACATATATATATTTAACATTACATTTATTTTTAACATTGATATTTACATTAAAAATTATTATTTTGCATTTATATTTATCTTAATATTTAGATTAAGCATTTGTATTTACATTAATATTTAATATCTATATTTAAAATATATATTTTTATATATTATTTACATGTGACATTTAATATTTACATTTAACTATTTAAGATATTTTTTAGATGGCAAATATTGCTGTATTTGTCATAAAAGGTCACCTATCCTTTGTTCGTTCATCCCTTTGTACAAAACAGTGCTACTGGAACCTTAATTTTCCTGAAGGAGTTGAACCAAGGGATCAATAAAGTTCTGTTTTATCTGATCTAATCTAATCTATCTGACGACCTCAACTGGGAGCTGACGTCTTAAATTTCGTTATGTGCCCATATATTGACCATTTACAATTCTTGGTTCTTGATTTATAATCACAACAATTTAAGTTACCTAGATTGTTTTTAATGCCTATTTGTTTTCCCAAAAGATGTTGTCTGTATGAATGGATGAATAAAGTGCGTAACGTTGGCAGAAAGGCGCTTTATGAAGTTTGGTCAATTTCATTGCATTAGTTTACAGGGCAGAGCTGCCACATCCAATATGGCGGACATGCTGACGTATCGCTGTAACGGGCCGAGGCGCTTCAACGAGGCATCTACGATAATATGTCTATGTTCTGACCAACTGGACCGACTGGCATTCAGCTGAAAATCAGCCGCTAGCAAACTTCCCATTTTCAAAATAAATGCATCTTTTATGATCTCCTTTTAGTTCTTTAACGCTTTTGTAAATTGGGCTCTTGTTTAGGAGCCGACCGGAACTTTCTTTGATAGCATAATAGCGTGCATAATGGAATGCGAAATGAAATTTGTATAAGTCGTTTTTTGGCTCAAATGACCACATTTTGGTATTCTACAAGGTGTACAGAGATATTTGATAGCCTGGTGTGCTTCAGATTCAGAGGTTTGAAATGCATCATGGGAAACTTAGAAGTATACTACAGTGTGAGCGGTTGGCATCCTAATCATACTTATAGTATGTAGTATACAGTATATACAGAGTTTGTAGTTTGTAGTACGTTAGTATGCCATTTCAGACACAGCCTTAGATTATCATATTGGAGAAGATGAACGGTGTTTGAAGGCATCAGCCTGCAGTAACCGGTCCATGAAGGAGCAGAAGATGATGGATGGTGGATGAGGAGCTCACATTAAAAGGTCAGTCAAGGGTATTCAACGTAACAGCAGAAACAATAACCATATTTATTTTCTCCAGGCCGCCATGTTGAGACGATTCAGGTGGAACCGCATGGACCTCCACAACGTGGCTTTACTCCGAGACTCCTTCGAGGTGAGCAGTGGCACCGCGCTCGTCTTCAATTGTTACCGCATGAGCTTGGAGGACTACTTGATGAAGACGTACATGGAGCAGATGAAGCTGGAGGACATCAGGACTGTCATAACAGGTCTGTCCACCACATTTACCCCCTCTGTTGAAAAGGTTCAGTCTCTACAACGATCCGTACTTGAAGTTGGCCGAGGCTCTGAAGGCCTTAAAAGAAGTCGAGGTGATCCACGCCAACATAAAGCCAGCTAACATCATGCTGGAGAGGATGAAACGTCCCTGGAAGATCAAGCTGATCGACTTCAGCTCAGCGATGGAGACAGATGCAGCTGAGCAGGGGAGGCAGCTGCAGACGGCCTCCTACAGGTATGAGACCGTATCAGTGTGAGGAAACACAGTGTTTATGTTTCCAAGATCAGTTCTTTGGTTTGTTTCCTTTCTTTAACCCTTGTGCATCCCTAGGGGGTATTTTTTACCTTTTGGACACTCTTTTGTGGAAAACTTGGGTTGTGTTGATGTAAATGGCATCAAATTTGGTCAGGTTGTGTATTTTCTGAAGCTTTTTGATATTTCAGCAGTTATTTTTTTTTTAAGTCTTTAATACACTTTAAAAATAAAAAAGTCCCACAGAAGTCCCTAAGGGTATTTTTTATCGCATTGACTCCCATTCAAACCACAGTTTTTTAATACACTGCAATTGCAGTATGATATTTTATTATTAGTGTTATTTTCATTCCTTGGTGTTGATAACCCTTCAAAATATATATCTTTTTGTTCCACACGAGATAGTGTTATTTTCTCAGATATTGTATATCGAAGACTGAGAGCTCATGACAGCATATTTCCCTTACTGTATAAAATCATGCACTGAAAAGCCAATTCAATAAACATTTACAATTATTTTGATTTGGTTGTGTTCTAGGGATGTCATAGTGTGGTGTGCATGTGTGTGTTGACAAAATTTTGTGTATATGTGTGAATATGGGAGGAGCCAAAATGCAGCCCTCTAATTATGGTCATTTCAATGTAAAATGATAAAATCGTTTTTTTAGTGTTTACAATATAGTTGAAGCTTATGCGGGTATGTGTGTGCATGGGTGTTTTTTTGATTATATGGGGATGTGTTGGTGTGTGGGTGTGTGTGTGTGTGCATGTGTGTGTGTGTGGGTGGGTAGGGCAGGGGCTTGGAGGGGGGCAGCTACATGTGCTTACTTTTTCATTCAGGCTAAAAGTTTGACCTCAGCATGTACCCACTCACAGACCCGTGTTTACACATGCTCTTTGTCCAATATTAAAAACATATTGCATCTTAAACTTCCTAAGCTGACCCCCAGCGACCCCAAACAACAGCCTGAAAAAGTCTAGCTTTGTCTGCACAAAGATAAACACATTTATATGTGTCCATCAGTTTGGGTCTAATTTCATTCTGCCTGGTCAAGTTGAGCAGACACAGCAACAACACTGCTGAAGTCCTTAACCTCCTTGGACTGGGAGATGAGGAAGACCCTCTGATGAAGACAGCTCAGATGGGGACACAGAGGATGATGTGGACCAGAAGACACAGCATGTGGTCCCTTATTTGGATGGGAGTCAAGGACTAGGATAACTTAGTCCCCCACAAATACAGACAAGGCCTGCACCAGCCAGCTGGGAGTCTTTGTCAATCCATCAATCAATCTATCAACCAATCAGTCAATCTATCAATCTATAAACCAATCTATCAATCAATAAATCAATCAATCAATAAACCAATCAATAAATCAATCAATCAGTCTTTATCTTTATAGCACCATTTCATAACAAGCGTTATCTCAAAACACTGTATGATCGAGCAGGCTGAAGACAAACTCTTCGTTTTACGGATACACACATACACACCTGTATAAATATAAAATACACATATTCTCATGTTTCCAAAGTCCAACAGGAATCCTTCATGAGCAGCACTGGGCCAACTTAACTACAGGAAGGTGTTTCTTTAGAGAGTTTACAGTAACAGTAGCAGGAACAAACCTGTTTAAGACCTGGAGATCTTGAGCAGATCCAGTCTCATGTTGGGTATGTGATCGTAAGAAGGGAGGTGAGCAGAAACAAGTGGACAAAAGCAAGAATTGAAGGTACTGGCAGATCCGTGGGCCAATCATAGACCTGTCCTTGTCATATTTGTCTCTGATGAATAGAATTGTATCAAAGATTAGCCCCTTGAGATGTGTGATCTTGTTTTCAAGAGGGTCCTCATGTCTATGTGGTTGTAAAGAAATTTACTGTCCATGAAAATCATGACAACCACAGATAGAGAAATCAGTCTGACGTTAACATTAAGATCATTAATGAGTTTAATCCAGAGAAGACTGATGTTAATTAATATATCAGCATCTAGCTGAACTACCATTAAAATGAGTTATCTGATCTAAAACTGATCATCAAATGATGGCGATTCTGTTGGTGGCTGATGTGAGATAGAGCACATGGTCCACAGCCATAGGTCATGCATAATTTTTCGTCAAGGTCATACTAATATTACCTTTTGCTGTTTTGTGGGAACAAATATGTATTTACTTTTGTTGATCTCTCTAAAGTTAATATCAAATATCTCTAAAGTCCTGGCATCACACACTATGTGGCCCTTAGGATGGAAAACAATTAATTTGTGTTTTTTTTTTGTATTTTTTAAAAATCAACATTTTCACAAAACTGGCATATAAGAAGTTAACACTCTGGAACAAAATAAAAATGTGTTATGTTTAGTTACAGCTTAAGTAACTGAGAGTGATTATGTAAAAACAAATGAGTGTTACATTCATATAAACATTTTTTTATGGCAGTTTTTCTTGTCTGATGTATTTTAACCATAGGGACATATTTGGGTTATTTTATACAACATCTGACCCTGCATGAAAAAAATAACATGCATCCAAATTAATTTAAATGCCAATTTTGACACTCCCAGGCTCTGATAAAATAATTCAAAATAATGACATTTTTAATGAAATTTAATGAAAATATTTCACTTTTTGTGTTTTTCAGTATTTTTAGAAGTGGACTTTTTCACAAAAACTGGCATTGAAGGGGTTAAAACTTTGAAACAACACTAAAAATTGTTATATATGGTTACAGCTGAACCTCCTGAAGGTGTCCATGTAAAAAAAGTGGAATGATACATTTATTCATAATTTATTTATGGCTGTTTCACTTAGCTGATAAATTTTACTTTAGGGACTTATTTGGTGCCTTTTATACAAAATGTGACTTTGCACAAAAAATAAACATGCATCCAAATTAATTTTTCTACCAATCTTCGACACTCCCAGGCTCTGATAATCACCCAGAACACATGACATTTTTAATGCAATGGTCTAAAAATATTTCACTTTTTGTGTTTTTTTTGTAATTTTTAAAAGTGGACTTTTTTCACCAAAACTGGCATTGAAGGGGTTAAACTTTGAAACAACATAAAAATTTGTTATATATGGTTACAGCTGAACCTCCTGAAGGTGTCCATGTAAAAAAAGTGGAATGATACATTCATTCATTTTTTATTTATGGCTGTTTTTCTGAGCTGATAAATTTTACCTTAGGGACTTATTTGGTGCCTTTGTTAAAGGGATGCACAAGGGTTAAACTGGAGCCCTGCTGCAGTGATGACGTTAGCATCATGCTAGCTCAGTCCATGGTCATTGTTTCCGTGGCTATCTGATTATTGATAAAGAGTTTAGCTCGTCCAAAGATGAAGTCTTTATGGACTGATATATTCAGGATCATGTCTGAGGTCATGAATACTTAAACCAGGGCCTGTGCTCATTGTTCTTGGATCATCTCTGATCTTAAGAGAACTTGTGACATCACAGTGGTAATTTCTGTCGTATTGTCTTTACAGCAGAAACATTACTCCTTACTCTGTGGGAAAACACAACGCTTTCTTCCTCTAAATGTGGTTAGAAAATTTATCTAACACTCTACATTTGAAAGGATAAAGGGTTAAAATATATAATATATAATATTATCTGAATTTATTGAGCTTAAATGCTGCAAAGTATACCCCCGCAGCTTCCACGAGGCGGGGGGGGATGCTTTTCAAATGCCTGTCAAATTTCGTGCGGACTAAATTTCAATAGAGTGGTAGGGGAATTTATTCAAAGATATGCCCAAAGATCAGGACATATATAAAGTCTACTCACCTGCAAAGCAAGCCTGTAAAAAAAATCTATTCCTGTTATTAAGTGGGGGTGTATTTTCAATCGATGTAATCTTTGTCGCTATAAGTGACAAAGCGATTTAAAAACATAAATAATTTGGTCCTAGAAACATTTGTTCTATCTTCAAAGTAAAGTTGTGTAACAACCTGAGTGGACTGTTCACAAAAACTGATTATAAAACCCTGCACTGTGAGTCAGTGAGTAATGAGGAGTCAAACAGCGGAGTCCCGCAGACAGCTCCCGAATAATGACAGTTAAGATCCTCACCTTGACAGCGACTATGACATTTGGGCTCTATAGGGTGATCTGTCACTGCATGAGTGAATAGCCTCATAGAAGTTATGTTTTACAAGTCTTCACATTATTTACTAACGAAATTCGTTAAGGCAACTAATTTGGTGCTTTTAAGGTCATGCCATTAAGTTTACATGGATCCTCACGTTTACGTTAAGGGGCAGACTTAAAATGATACGACGTACATATAAGAATAATATCAAAGCATGTCAATTTATAAAACTTTATTTTAAAGCATAAGCTGTATCAAATAAAATGAGTGCCATCAACTGACTCAACTGGTTAACTAAAATAAATATTGCACAGCAGAAGCTGAAACTTTATATGAACATAGAGAAACAGAATGTCGTTTTCTCAGATAACACAATCTGCAGACAAAACAACAGCTGGACTGTTCATTTAATAACGCGGCGTGCTGCCAACTTGAAATAAAAAAAGGCAGCTTTTCTATTGAAATGCATACGTAATAAAACTCTATATAAACAAAACGAAAAAATCCCTCCACATGTTTCTGGCTTTCCCCACTCATTCTTTGCTTCACTTTTTACACATTTTGGCTTGTTTGAAGTGTGCAGCAGCTGCATTAAAATCAAAAGTGTGCAGTGTCTCCCCGCAACTTGAAATGCACATCAGTCTTATGACTTTGTTCTCCCCCAGGCGACTTCGCTGTGCTGCTTTGATCCGGTTCTGCAGGGAGAAACCTCCCTCTGCTGGCACACTCACGGGGATCACGCAGGCTATCTTGGCCAATTTGGCCCACGCCGGGTAGATTTCGCTGAAATCTCTGATGAGAACTTCGCAGGCTGTAGAGAAGTTTGAGCCTCCATAACCGCAGAGCGCTGTCATCACCGCAATGGCATCTCGTTGCACACTTCGGGCATCAATGAGCGGAGCTGCAGCTGCAGCAGACTTGTCCTCACTTGTAATTTCTTTGCCGAAATGACCAATAATGGTTTGGATGGCTTGTTTTTTTTAATAAAAATGACGTGGAAATTGCCTTTTTTTTTTATTCAAATTTTGCTTGGAGGGAATATTCAAATAAAAATTGAGCTTGGAGGGAATATTTTTCACACGGACATTTTGACCGGTGGTGTTAAAATATGTCGGACTTCGGCAGATTTAACCGGTCAAAGTCTGGTAATTATCGGATAACGGAAACCCAGACGCAGACACAGAACTGAAGTCTGTCAGGTCTATGAAACATTTCTAAAGTTAAAACTTCATAACTGATGAGTCAATCACAGAGCGTGCTTAGCACTCATTCATCCCAAAGCTATAAAGCTTGTTTAAAGCTCGTTGACTAACTCTCATACTAACTGTCTGAATCTTGTTTTAGGACGCTGGGATTGAATATCAGCCTTACCCGTTCAGATATACGGACTATTCTTCTCTGGAGGAGCTGATAAAGGTCGGTCCAAAGCAGCTTTCACGCTGTACCTTTAAGGACGATGGCGATGGCTTCACTGACTCTTGTTCCTCTCATTTCCAGGCTGAACTGCGTCGTGGAGAGAAAGGGGAGCAGTTTGAGAGCTGCATGGACCTGCTGAAGGCCATGCTGACCATGGACCCCAGCGAGAGAATCAGTCCCATCCAAGTCCTCAACCACCCCTTCATCCCCTACACCCCGGCCAGGAAGTGAGTCTGTGTTTCTGTAGTGCTGCTCGGAGCGATCAGGCCTTTAGGGGACTGTTCTTATGAGAAAAAGATTATTTAAGATGTTGATTAGATAAATAGGATATGCTGTGTAACATGTAACAATCCATACAAGAAGAAGTCTTTCCTCAGTGAAGGGCGAACAGACTCAAAAAACAGAACATGGGCTCCTTAGATGCACTATTTCAGTGATAATGGCCTTTTTACTAGCAGTGCGTACTGATTCACCCAAAATGTAGTCTGCAGTATACAGTATGAACAAAAGTGAAGTTGCAGTATGTAAAAAATACCCATATGAAGTACTGATTCAGGAAAAAATTCACAGTCTGCTTCACCTGCTGTTACCCACAATGCAAAGCGGCTGAAGCGAAGCTTCAGCAACCGGAGCAGCACACGAAAATAAATATATGAGCCACTATTTGTTATCTTTACCTTTTCAACACGTAATGGTGTGTACTAAGTTGTAAAAAGGTCTGTTGTTGTTGTTTTTCCGTTAACGGTTCATAACAGCCAGACGGTGGTGTTACGTCCGTCCTATACCTGCAGCATTATTAGCATGAACCACAGACAAGCCTGACATTTTACCGTTATGTTCTGTGTTTTTCCTCTGGATTTTCACCACCGTGAATGTTCCTGCTTTACCTCATTCTCAATACTGTATTGTGTGTGTGATGTTTATTCTTGAACTGTTGTTTTCTTTTCAGTGGCCCTGATACGCATCACACAGAAATATATAAAATAATTCCTCTCTGAAATAATATCTATTCTCCACCACTGTCTGATTCATATAAAATGCTGCTTCTGGTAATATCTTTGCAGATTCATAACTGAAATGTCAACATGTACTCATGATTTTGTTGTTTTGTACAATTAAAATTAAGTTTGGGGAATAAATCAGCTGTGGCCTACTTCTGCTTTGCTCGAACTGGAAACCAGCGTAGCTACAAAATAAACCAACAGAACAGTCAGACTACATGCTATATTCCAGTGCAGTATGCAGTAGGCCTATGCAGTGCCTACTACAGACTACTTTCATATGCAGTATGTAGTAGGTGAATTCGAAAACGGCCAATGTGTAATCAGCCATCCTGTGCAGACTTCCTGCTTTGCTTCAAATCATTCCAATATGGCGAAATGTGAGACGTGACGCCCCGTGTCATCATACAATAAAGGACTAAAAACAGTCTAAGGAATTAGCAACATTAGCTTAGCTTATATAGAGCAGCTGCTAACACTGAGTGTCTGAACTCAACAGGAGGAGCATATCGATCATCTGGAAAATCCCCATCAACAGCACCACCTTCTGACAGTTCAACGACAACAACAGTGAGGCCTCCACCATCTCCAGCTCTGATACCACCCCCATGGACCACAGACAGAGTCCACCCTCACCTGTGAGGGGGGTGGAGTCTGCACCACCTGAAGACCTGCTGAAGCCAGAGGAGGAAGAGGAGCCTCAGTGAGAGGCAGAGGAGTGAAGCCGAAACCTGAGGAGAGGCCAAGATGGTCTAAGAGCAATTAAAGAGACAATGGGCCTCATGCAAGAACCGTTCGTACGTACAAATATGTTCGTAAGTGTTGAGTACGAATGATTTAGGAGAATTTGTCGCATTCAGCATTTTTTTCATATTTAGAATTTTCTTTCAAGTACGAACACAAATCACGAGCGGTCCAGACTTGTCTTAAAAATCCCAACAAATGAGTCTGCTCTTTTCAAATCAAGGGCCTTACATACTGATTATACATTTAACTAATTTCAAGCTTTTTTGATAAAATATAGCATAAGACGAAATAAATCTGAGGATCTCAAACCAGAGAAAACATTAAAATCTATTAATTGAAGGTTTATTAGACTGGCCAATATAAAATGCTAAATGAGAGAGTAACCAGCTGCTTCATGGCTGAGCTTCTTCTTTTGGATGCCCTGGCACGCCAGGCACCTGGAAGTGTGTTTGGTGCCATCTTTATGAATGAACACTCCTGTAACATGGTGTGGGAAACATATCCTTATATGGTATTCTTGGGGTGTTACTTATGCAAATGTGCTATCCTCGTGCATGCGCGCTCAGGGGCGGATCTAGTCATATGGGGGCCCAAGGCAAACCCAGTCATTGGGGCCCTTCCCTGTACTGTGCTGATACATTTTTTAAATTATTTTTATTCATTTTCCAACTTACGGAATGGGTGCAGAGAAAAAATAAACAAGGAACGTACAGATATCAAACAAGAAGAGAGGAAAAGGGGGCAGAAGAAGAAGAAATGGAGGGTAGTAAATAAAATAAAAAATAACTAAAATTAAATTAGATTAAATAATTATATGAAAAGCAAACAGGGTCAATAACTCAGTATTTCACTGGTTTTCAGCATGCTGATACATTTTTATTATCATTTTAGTCTTGTACCAGGTAACATAACAAAACTAAATGAATTTCCTTAAATTCTGTAATTTAGTTCAATTTTGACAGAAGGCAAGTGTGTTAATAAGTCCTACTTTTGAAATCTGTTACAATTATCTGACAGCTTAAGTTACAAGTTTCATACCCATGTTTATATGTCCTCCACATCCAGGGAATAATATTTATGACCAAAAAAAGATTTTGAATCTAAATGGGACATCGGCAAAAATAAAAGTTTATTATGCACACGCAAAATTATCCAGTGCATGGGCCGTAAACTTTTAATACTAAGTGTCATATAGTTTTACGGAGCCCCTTAGGTGCCACAGAGGACAAAATATATAACTCGTGCGCACGAGATACTAATTCGTGCGCACGATATATTAAAACGTGCGCACGACATAATAAAACGTGCGCTCGAAATACTTATTCGTGTGCACGTTTTAGCTAAAGCATGCGCACGACATACTAAAACGTGCGCACGAGATACTAAAACGTGTGCACGAAATAGTTATTCGAGCGCACGTTTTAGCTAAAACGTGCGCTCGAAATAAAATTATTCATCGCGTTTTGACTTGTCCTTATTCTTGTCCGCTACGGCTTCCCGTAGAGAAGCCGGACGTTCACAAATACACACAATGGAGAGAAGAAGTGAGCCTGTTAACTTTCACTTCCACCTCGGACTGTCATATAATGACATTCTTGTTGCTCTTATTATGAGAGATGGAATAATCTGAAGTAGAACTTTGCTGCTTATACTAAAACACAACAGGCTCCGCCGGTGTACTGTATGAAATGAACTGGTGACCGTCCAGGCAGAAGTGAGGGGGGCGTTGTGGCGGTGTCACCTTATTAAAATTTCGTGAAATGTAAATATTAAAAGAGAGAACAAAAGCATAAAATAATTAAAAAGAAATGTTTTATGTGTTCTCAGATGATTGTGTATTTCCCTGTGCTTTAAAAAATAAAATGGGAGTCGCTAAAATATATTTGAATGGAATGCAAAGTTTATATAAGGGAGGATGTGGCGTAAGGGAAGGGGAAGATGCTTACCAGGAACAGCCATTGAATGCAGGGGGAAAGATGTGGGACTCATGCCACGGACTAACAAATTGGCTAATACAAAGACCTGAAAGAAAACCAAAAGTATAAAGAAAAGGAAAACCAAAGGTACGCTGTGGTTTGGGCCGGATCGCCTGCGCTCCCGCAGTTGTTTGGCCGACAGGCGGTGCAGAACAAAGGACTGCCTTCACGACTCTCCCTGATGAATTGATCCCGGTGAGATTGTTTCTATTCTTTTTTATATTTTTCTGGTATACCAGTGTTTTTTATGATCGATCTCTTTCTCTTTTTTTTGGACTATTTTTTGGGGGTTTTCTGGAGGATTAAATAACACTATTTTGTGGGAGAATCTCGGTGACCGGAGGAATATCGGACGAGCCGCCAGACTTTGTGTTGTGTAAAAGACTATTTATTATGGACAATTATGACATGAATGGTGTTTTTTCGTTAGGAGGAAAATTTAAGTTTATTTAGAAAGTACAAAGAGGCTGTTTTGGGGGATATTTGGGGGTTTTTCCATTTATTTTGAACGCAAGAATAATTAAAACAAAAGATCGCACCCACTAAATTGTTTCATGTGAGTATTATTCATGATATTACATTGTTTAATAAGAGCATTTTTCTTTTGTTTATTTCTGATGTTCACCCAACAATTAACTTGAGCTCAAAGAGTTTTCCCCCTTGAGTTTTGTAGACGGTGGACATAGTCTGATCGTTACAGCGTGTCTGAAGGACCCTTTTGTTTACTATCTGAACACCTCCCGAATCAATTGTATACACAAAAATGAGCTCTTTACACCCATTTACTTAGTGGTGGAAGTGACTTCACAACATTGAGCGTGACGACGACAGGTTTTGAAGGATTACAGACTTATTTGACAGCGTAAAGAAACGTAAGGTAATATATAGGTAAATATCTTAGATCATGGCCTGAGGAAGATCAACACATGATCGAAACGTTGTCCTAATAAACTGCAGTCAAAATGGAGTAAGTGTGCAGGCATTTCTTCCAACACTGATTTTGAACCAACAGATCAGATGACCTGGGAATTATTGAGCTATAATGCCCATATTTACTTTATAAAAGACATTACAAATTCCAAAAAAAATAGGAAATTTGTGTGTCCAAATGCAATAAAAAGTGGTTTGTGTCATAGAGTCAGTATTATTAATTTTGAGCCAATAGGTCACATGACCTGCGACTCATTGACCTATAATGCTCAGATTTGCATTATAAAATACATTAAAATTCATAAAAAAACAATTTGAAATATGCCCAAATGCAATAAAAAGCAGATTGTGTCATTGAGCATGCTTACTGTCCTACACTGATTCTGAGCTAATAGGTCACACAGCCTGAGACTTATTGAGCTATGAATTTTTAATGTATTTTATCCTGTAAATATGAGTATTTTAGCTCAATAAGTCCATGGATAAGTCCAGGCCATGAGATTTGATTGCTAAAAAATTAAGACAGAATGGTAGATCTAATGCTGCTCCTTGACACACACCACTTTTTACTTCAGTTGAACGCCAAACATTCTATGAATTTTTAATATATTTAATACTGTAAATATGAGCATTATAGCTCAATAAGTCCCAGGTCATGTGACCTGTTGGCTCAGAATCAACCCAGAATGGTAGATCTAAGCCTGTTCTATGAGACACACCATTTTTTTATTGCATTTGGACACACTTCATATTTTTTATGAATTTTTAATTTATCTTTTAATGTAAATATGAGCATTAGAGCCCAAATACCTCCCAGGTCACGTGACCTGTTGGCTCAGAATCATGTAGGACAGTAGACTTCAGCCTGCTCGATGAGAAACACCATTTATTTTTGCATTTGGACATGTTTCATATTTGTATGAATTTGTATGTCTTTTATAAAGTAAATATGGGCATTATAGCTCAATAATTCCCAGGTCATGTGATCTGTTGGTTCAAAATCAGTGTAGGACAGTAGACTTAAGCCTGCTATGACACACACCTCATTATATTGCATTTGGACACATTTAATAGTTTTAATAAATTTTAATTTATTCCATACTGTAAATATGAAAATGACATTTTAATGTAGTTCTCATATTTTTTAGAAAATCTTATTGCATTTCACAACCACTTTTTATTTTGTAAACTGGAATTTAACACACCCTTTTATAAGTAAGTTAGTGCTGACTTTTCCACTTATTTTTGTGCGCTTGCCATAAAGTCTGTAATAAGAGCGCACCTGAAATGTTGGAGCTGCTGGCTTGACCGCGTGAAATCGAGAGACGGCTGACGTGACCGCAGTTGTAAATGTTGACATATCAAAAAAACCTTCATGGTCACAGAACTATAATAAAGTTGTATTTTCCCAGTCACACTCACAACTTATCTGCTGTTTATCAATGTCAGTAAAAAAAGGTAATTACATATATTTTCAACAGGACAGCAAATTAAAGACAACACACCAATGTTTAACAGTTAAAACATTTATTGAGATCAACATTTGATTCAAACAGCATTCAACAACGCCACGTGTCCCGATCTGATGTCAAAAGTCAGTGATCGTGAAACTCTTAAAAGGCTGCAAAGTTTACAAAGTATCATTCGACCATCACATTATGACGATCTTAACAGGGATTAATTTTCTACTACGGGTTACAAGGAAGAGTCATTTTGTGGTCAACAAAACCACTAACTACAGTAGAATATATCCCTCAAATTCAGCATGCTTACAGAAATGCACTCTTGTGCTTACACTTAATGCAGACACATATGCCATCAGTTTGATCACAAGATGAAGCGAAAATTTCCTCCACATTGTAAAAAAACCTACTCCTCTGTACCTATTTTCAAGTCCACCCGACTCTTGTTATGCGTTGAACATGAACCAATTGTTTGTTGATACCCCGAAGTGACGGTAAAATGCGGGTTTCGGGGCCATCACCAGTTGACACAGTCGGAAATTTATCATTTTGATCAGACATCTAAGATATTTACCTATATATTACCTTACGTTTCTTTACGCTGTCAAATAAGTCTGTAATCCTTCAAAACCTTTCGTCGTCACACTCAATGTTGTGAAGTCACTTCCACCACTAAGTAAATGGGTGTAAAGAGCTCATTTTTGTGTATACAATTGATTCGGGAGGTGTTCAGATAGTAAACAAAAGGGTCCTTCAGACACGCCCCCCTCACTTCTGCCTGGACGGTCACCTGTTCATTTCATACGGTACACCGGCGGAGCCTGTTGTCTTTTAGTATAAGCAGCAAAGTTCTACTTCAGATTATTCCATCTCTCATAATAAGAGCAACAAGAATGTCATTATATGACAGTCCGAGGTGGAAGTGAAAGTTAACAGGCTCACTTCTTCTCTCCATTGTGTGTATTTGTGAACGTCCGGCTTCTCTACGGGAAGCCGTAGCGGACAAGAATAAGGACAAGTCAAAACGTGATGAAGAACTTTATTTCGAGCGCACGTTTTAGCTAAAACGTGCGCTCGAATAACTATTTTGTGCACACGTTTTAGTATCTCGTGCGCACGTTTTAGTATGTCGTGGGCACGCTTTAGCTAAAACGTGCGCACGAATAAGTATTTCGAGTGCACGTTTTATTATGTCGCGCGCACGTTTTAATATATCGTGCGCACAAGTTATATATTTTGTTTTATTTTGTCCTCTGTGGCGCCTAAGGGGCTCCGTATAGTTTGAAAAGTTATGAATTAAAGTATTTTACAGGATATCATGATTGAAAATAAAGACAATGACATCAAATGTATGAGGTCTACTGTCAAAATGATTATAAAACATGGATGTTGATCTCTTCTACTTCATACTACAGCATGTGAATTAAGAATAAGATAATAATAACTGCTCTGAATCAAAGAAAACTAATAATACAATTTTTAGAGATGTTTGGGGGCCCCTGGACTTCTTGGGGCCCCAGGCAATTGCCTGTGTTTGCCTAATGCGCGCTTCAGTACACACAGGTGGCATTCATCATGTTTCCACGGGTCATTTAGACACTTTTCTAAATATGGAAATTTTTGTTGAATCTGACGGAGCATGTTTGTACGAACGCAACATGAGAAAAAAAGTAAGAAAAATTTAGGATGTGAATACGAAAATGTTCTTGCATGAGGCCCATTGTGAAGCAGCAGAGCCTCGAATGTCTGGATAGAGTCTGTAACACCACTGTGTGTTCAACTGTCTAAATGACCTGTTTAATAACAACTACAGGCCTATATCAGACCAAACTACAGGCCTATATCAGACCTAACTACAGGCCTATATCAGTTCTAACTACAGGCCTATATCAGACCAAACTACAGGCCTATATCAGTTCTAACTACAGGCCTATATCAGACCAAACTACAGGCCTATATCAGACCTAACTACAGGCCTATATCAGACCAAACTACAGGCCTATATCAGACCTAAATACAGGCCTATATCAGTTCTAACTACAGGCCTATATCAGACCAAACTACAGGCCTATATCAGACCTAAATACAGGCCTATATCAGACCTAACTACAGGCCTATATCAGTTCTAACTACAGGCCTATATCAGACCTAAATACAGGCCTATATCAGACCAAACTACAGGCCTATATCAGTTCTAACTACAGGCCTATATCAGACCAAACTACTGGCCTATATCAGACCTAACTACAGGCCTATATCAGACCTAAATACAGGCCTATATCAGACCAAACTACAGGCCTATATCAGTTCTAACTACAGGCCTATATCAGACCAAACTACAGGCCTATATCAGACCTAAATACAGGCCTATATCAGACCTAAATACAGGCCTATATCAGACCTAAATACAGGCCTATATCAGACCTAACTACAGGCCTATATCAGACCTTCTAACTACTGGCCTATTGGCCTATCTGGCCAGATAAGTTTTAGTTTTCTTCCCAGATGTCAGCCACCTGTATGACCACAGGTGGCCCTAAGTAGGACCAGACAAGTTTCAGAACTGGTTCCAGATGTCAGCCTTAACTAAACTGTAACCAAGCCACTTCTTTAATACACTCACTTGCCGTATTTGGCCCAGAAAACAAAACACCCCAACAATGACAGTATCAAATATTTATTTATTGATACAATTACAATATAATCTTAAAACTGTATATAAAATTAACAAGTTTAATACAATAAACTTTTACAATTTATATTTATATATATATGTATACAATACTGTAGCGATATCAAACTGATCAACTTTAAGGAAACTCTGAAAGAACAGAAAAGGTCTTCAAAACCTCTCAGTCTTCCATGGCTGTGCCTCCCTGCATGACCGTAAATCTTCAAGAGGCCTGTGGCACCATGAAGCCTGTGTTTTTCTCCTGAGGACTACAACAAGAAGACATAGGCTCTGATGTGTTTACTTCTGATTGGCTGAGACCTGATAATGTGTCCGAGGACCGTCCATTCCAAAGTCATGAACAATTCTTAGGTGACACCTAAGTTGACCTTTGACCTCCCTGGCCATCTTGGACCCCTCATCCACTCCAGATGTGGTCTCTGTCCACACAGAAAACCACAAACCTTGTAAAACTCTTTAAATGACATACCTAACAATGTGATGTTTTATTCTGTCATGACAAATGCTTTCTAATGATGTGACTTGTGTGTTTTTAGCTCTAAAAATGCCTAAGATACAAAAAGTTTGTTTATCTGTGAAAGTCTTCTGACAGACTGAAGAGATCTTTCTCCTCCAGGAATGTGCCTGTACTCTGCATTATTTCATCTCTCTGATTACTGACAAATGCTATAATAGGATTTCTACACTTTATCTTGGTTGCATACTATTCCTAAGGGCATGTTGACTGATATATCTTAAGTTAACCACCTCTATTTTGTTTAATTGACTGTTTAATAAGATTTGAATTGTTTAATTCTTTCTTATACTTTAGATATATAGTATTTGGTATCAAATTGATCACCAAGAGATTTCCTATCCAGTTGGAGTGCTTATATTGGATGTTGAATCAAAATAAAACTTATTTCTGGCCAAATATTAGTTGATGAAAGTTTTGATCACCACAGAAGGCCCTCCTCCTCAGAGATCCTCATCAGGAGTTAAAACAGAGAGACATGCCATCTTGCCCTCTCTCGCCTCTCTCTTCTTCCTCCTCTTTATCGTCACCACTCCTGTGACTTTCGGCTCCACATATTTTTCCTTAACTCTTTTGTCTAAGTTTTTGTGACATGCCCGCCGATAAAAGCCAGTAAGCTATAAAAGACTTCACAGATTTACTTCATAGTAAATGGACTTTTGTTATTAATTTCAGAATAGTATTCGTATGGCCGACGAATTCTTGATTTTTGGAATTAGTTACAAATCAATTTTTTTTTATACAATCGAGACACCAACGCCCAAGCTCCAGCTTCACCTTAAACAGAACCTGCCAGTCCAATCTAAGACTTCTCTCCCGGGAAACCTGGGACCACATCAGAACAACCTCTTTGGATCCATAGCGCTGGGTAGAGTGTGGACCAACCCTCTGGGACGACACCCAGAACCAGAACAGTCCTTCAGATTCCCCAGTAGCTCGGACCAGATGAGGCCCAATCCAGATGACACTTCGTAAGAGGCGGTTCTATCTTCTTTCAGATGGGCTTGAGTGTGTCTTGGTTCAATTCTCTAATAATTTCCCCCTTGATTTGACCTTTTACAAGTAGGTTAATTCAGAAATTAATCCTCTATAACCACTCCATATGCTGAAATGTTCTTTAAGGGTTCATATCTTCTTTCCTGATTGACAGCATCATTGATTTAGTATAACTCTGACATTTATTCCTTCTTAAGTGTTTATTTTATTTTATTTTGTCTTCTATATTCATTTTAATAAATCACCCTTATATTTAAAGTTCTGTCTGTTGGTATTCTATTTGGAAGATTGACATCACTGCATGAGAGTTCTGCCTTTAGATTTGAGATTGATTAAACAACTGAAGTTTGACTTAATTGATTAAACTGATAAGTTTGACTTAATTGATTTATCTAATTTAAATGAAATAAATTAATAAATCAGCTAATTAGGTTAATTTTGCCTTTTTTGTATAAAAAGGATGGTGGCCCTTTAATTAACGAGAGCAAACCTGGTTATTAAATAAATATTAATTAATTTAATTAATATCCAGTAATATCCAGAAAATAATTACTACAGTACAATAAATATTCAACACTGAACACAATGCCCCCCAAAAGAAAAACATATTCTGCAGATTACAAGTTGCAAGTCGTGAAACATGCAGTTGAAAACAGTAATCAAGCAGCAGAAATAAAGTTTGGAGTAAGTGGAAAACTTGTGAAGGACTGGAAAAAGCAGAGGTTACTCTTACTGCAATGACTACAGAAACAGAACAGAAAAAGCTAATCAGGGGCTAAAAGCTAGATGGCCACAACTTGAGGAACAGTGGCAGTAGCAAATATTTATTTATTAATACAATTACTAGGGCTGGGTGAAAAATAAAAAAAATGAATTGATTTCCCTTTAAATGGTTCACAATCGATCCATAAAATCCAAAGATGGATCTTTTAACGTGGGTAGTTTTTTCTTCATTGGACGGCCCGAGAAGCAGCCTGTGGTATCAACCCTGCTAGTCTCGCGTATAGCGCTGCTTTCTACTGAACAAGATCTCTGAGATGTTACTGCAAGCAGTCAAAAAACATGGCGGAAGCAAGTAGCACTATATGGGCACCATGGGAAAGTTTAAAAGTTGACGTTTGGACATATTTCAGATTTAACAAGCATTAAAGAAAAGACAAGTTGGACAAAAACAAGTAACTTGCAGAATATGCATTAATGCATGTCATTAATATGTGACTAATGTAACTGCTTTGGGTTCAGTTCTTAATGTAAAAACAGTTTTAATACAGTTTTTCACGATTGTTAACACAAAAATCTAAACTTTGGCACAATATGCACAACCTTATCTTCACCTACCATTCGCTCGACCCGAATTGTCACTACTTCAAACTCCCTTATGACTCCCCTAGACTCTGACTTCCTTCTTTACACTCTGATGCCAATTGCACATCACCTTGTTTTCTAAACACTATACACATTGTTCTGTTGTTACACACACTTCTCATGTAACATCTCAGTGGTATCAACCTACAACACACAAGTGTTCAAAAGTCAACAAATTCAGGTCTGGTGAGCAGTTAGCAATCAGGACTGCAGCATATCAGGGCCTTGAGCCTCCTCCTCTGTGTTTGGTGAACAATGGAGAACCTTAAAGAGAGTAACCAGAGAAGGAGAAGTGTAAGAGTGAGAGGAGGAGGAGGAGGACAAGGAGGAGAACAAGGAGACAGAGAAAGAGGACAAGGAGGGGAGGAGAGAGGAGAGGGAGGGTATGGTGGAGGACAGAGAGGAGCAGGAGCAGGAGGACAGAGAGGAGCAGGAGGACAGAGAGGAGCAGGAGGACAGAGAGGAGCAGGAGCAGGAGGATAGATTGGAGCAGGAGGAGCAGGAGGACAGAGAGGAGCAGGAGGACAGAGATGAGCAGGAGGACAGATTGGAGCAGGAGGACAAAGAGGAGCCGGAGGAGGACGGATTGGAGCACGAGGAGCAGGAGGACAGAGAGGAGCAGGAGCAGGAGGACAGAGAGGAGCAGGAGGAGCAGGAGGACAGAGAGGAGCAGGAGGACAGAGAGGAGCAGGAGGACAAAGAGGAGCCGGAGGAGGACGGATTGGAGCACGAGGAGCAGGAGGACAGAGAGGAGCAGGAGGACAGAGATGAGCAGGAGGACAGATTGGAGCAGGAGGACAAAGAGGAGCCGAAGGAGGACGGATTGGAGCACGTGGAGCAGGAGGACAGAGAGGAGCAGGAGGACAGAGAGGAGCAGGAGCAGGAGGACAGATTGGAGCAGGAGGAGCAGGAGGACAGAGAGGAGCAGGAGGACAGAGAGGAGCAGGAGGAGGACGGATTGGAGCACGAGGAGCAGGAGGACAGATTGGAGCAGGAGGACAGAGAGGAGCAGGAGGAGGACGGATTGGAGCAGGAGGAGCAGGAGGACAGAGAGGAGCAGGAGGAGGACGGATTGGAGCACGAGGAGCAGGAGGACAGAGAGGAGCGGAAGGAGGACAGAGAGGAGCAGAAGGAGGACAGATTGGAGCAGGAGGACAGAGAGGAGCAGGAGGACAGAGAGGAGCAGGAGGACAGAGAGGAGCAGGAGGAGGACAGATTGGAGCACGAGGAGCAGGAGGACAGAGAGGAGCAGGAGGAGGACGGATTTGAGCACGAGGAGCAGGAGGACAGAGAGGAGCGGAAGGAGGACAGAGAGGAGCAGAAGGAGGACAGATTGGAGCAGGGAGCTGGAGGAGGAGATTGGAGCAGGAGGAGCAGGAGGACAGAGAGGAGCAGGAGGAGGACAGATTGAGCACGAGCAGGAGGACAGAGAGGAGCAGGAGGACAGAGCGGTGCAGAAGGAGCCCAGATTGGAGCTCCTTTCTGTCCTCCTCCTGCTCCTCTCTGTCCTCCTGCTCCTGCTCCTCTCTGTCCTCCTGCTCCTCTCTGTCCTCCACCATACCCTCCCTCTCCTCTCTCCTCCCCTCCTTGTCCTCTTTCTCTGTCTCCTTGTTCTCCTCCTTGTCCTCCTCCTCCTCCTCTCACTCTTACACTTCTCCTCTGGTTAATACTCTCTTTGCTGTCTCCATTGTTCACCAAACACAGAGGAGGAGGCTCAAGGCCCTGATATGCTGCAGTCCTGATTGCTAACTGCTCACCAGACCTGAATTTGTTGACTTTTGAACACTTGTGTGTTGTAGTAGGTCAGTGGTTCCCAAACTGGGGTACGTGAACCCCTGGGGGTACGCGAAGAGATGTAGGGGGTACATGAATACCTGTCAGGTTTCAAACTGTTGTTTCAGTAGTTCAAGTTCAAACTGGTAAATGTTGTATTGTGAGATTTGATAAAGGCCTGAAGTGTTGGCAGAGAGGATGGAGGATGGATTGGTGAGGCATCATGGAGAAGGAAATGTGTCCTGAATCTAAGATTCTTTTATTAACATACGTTCAGTCAGACAGCCTTCTTATTAGAGCTGTCGTGAGTCTGTAACAGTTTCAAGGTTATTAACGAATATGTTACAGAAATGTTCATTTCTTTTTCAAAAGTGAACTGGCGTTGTCCACTGACATAGCTAGTAAATGTATTTAGTGAAAAATAATACACTTAAAGAGACTTTATTTTTATGTTGTGCATGTTAAATGTGGGAGGCAGGGGTGGCAGTAGCCTTACAGATGTATTTGTTTTTCTCGCCGCTGTAAGTGTGTGAGAGTCGGGGGAACACGGCTGGAGGAAGTGACTGAAGGGGTACAGGCTGTGAAAAGTTTGGGAACCACTGTTGTAGGTTGATACCACTGAGATGTTACATGAGAAGTGTGTGTAACAACTGAACATTGTGTGTAGTGTTTAGACAACAAGGTGATGTGCAATTGACGTCAGAGTGTAAAGAAGGAAGTCAGAGTCTAGGGGAGTCATAAGGGAGTTTGAAGTAGTGACAATTCGGGTTGAGCGAATGGTAGGTGAAGTTAAGGTTGTGCATATTGTGCCAAAGTTTAGATTTTTGTTTTTTAACAATCGTGAAAAACTGTAAATTAAAATATCTTTATACCTGAATCTATTTCATACATCTGAGACTGAAGCGAACCTGAAAACATGTTTGTGCTCTGTTTTACCTCCAGGAGGGGCAGATCAAATACTAAAGCCAGCAAAAAGTCTCCAGTGTTGCCATGTTTTTATGTTACTCTGTTATGTTTTATCAATGAAAGGAGCTGTCACTGTTTTCCTGTTATCAAAGCTCACTGTTATAATCAGCACTTGATTTTGTTCAGCAGAGGAAATACAGGGTGTAAAACTCAATGTAAACCTGTGATGTAGTCCTCACTTTGTTTGATAATAAAAAACAAACTGTTTAAACATCAGATACCTCCATTTAGTTTTTGGTCCCACCTAAGA
This sequence comes from Scarus forsteni, assembly GCA_036419115.1. Lineage (NCBI taxonomy): Eukaryota > Metazoa > Chordata > Actinopteri > Labriformes > Labridae > Scarus > Scarus forsteni. Next base: position 1,962,286 of record JAZDUH010000415.1, read on the forward strand.
TATAAAGACTTGAAATATCTGTGTGTGTGGAAGTGGACCCCACAAGTATTGAATGCTGGAAACGTGTCCCACAAGTGACACCTACAGTATCTATTTCTTATTACCACATAGTCATGAGGTCCCTCTGAAAATGGGATGTCACATCTCAAGAGGCCTTTAACACATTTATATTTAATGGAGACAAATATGGTTGGGATGCACTTGTGGTCTGGGCACCCATGAGTTCGCATATTGTGCCATAAGTTCTTAGATTTTCAGTTTGAACAATCTAAGATTATACTTCTAGAAAATGATCACCACAACCATTCAGACATGAGGACCCTCCAGAAATGAGATGTAGCATCTCAAGAGGCTAACCTCTAAGGAATCAGACGACAGGCCGATGATACATGGACCTGTCCCTAACTTTAGTTCTTACTGGCCCACTTGTCTCCTCTTACTTCCCTTCCTTTGCTCCTCACACCCATCACAGCATCGTGTGGATTTGCTGTTCATCATGAGACTGGGATCCACATTCAAGATTTCTGCTGCTTAACAGAAGGTTTTTTCTTGAGCTATGATGGAGGGATCCATGATTGACTATATGGATTCATGTTGGGTGTTGATGTTTATATTTGTATATATATGTATATGTGTATTCTATATGTATATATGTATCTATGCATATATGTGTCCCATTAAGATATAAAGTCTTGAGATAACACTTGTTATGAATTGGCGCTTATACAAATAAAGATTGATTGATTGATTGATTGAAGTGACCAAAAAACTAGTGTAGAGAAAAAACTTTGGAGTTTGGATAATCTGAAGTGACTGAAAATTTTGTTATTTTTTTTATGCTAGCCTGATTTTTTACAGAGGCCTGGGACCATTGGAAAGGGTGGGCCCCACTAGTGGGTCAAAAACATGGGGCCCCGCAAACTGACAAATACGAGTATGTGTGTGTGTGTGTGTGTGTGTGTGTGTGTGTGTGTGTGTGTGTGTGTGTGTGCACTCGTGTTTCTTACTTGGTGGGGCCACACCCCCAGTAGCCCACCAACGGTATGAGGCCCTGAATCCTTGTGGGGCCAAAATGCTGGGCCCCAGAACGTTTAATGCTTTAAAGCTGTTCAGGAGCCTTCTCTAATGCTCCTCATGCTTTTTTCTCACTTGGCCCACAAGGTGACAAAAACTGGAAATGTGTGTGTGAAGTGTGTGTGCTCTCTGGCCCCCTGCAGTTGGTTTGGTGTAACTGCAGCCTCACACACACTTCCTGAAGAGTGTGTGATCTTAGCCAATCAGACGCCTTGAACATGTAAGCATCATAGTCTCGCGGGACTTTATGGGATTTGTCTGAGAGTTGAAACACAATATTCACAACACAGAGCAATGCTGTGCCAGGAACTGAAGAATTTAAAAAAAAATAAGGTAAGTTTATTTTTTTTATTACATTATTTTACTATATAGAGTTTTGTGGGACAACAAGAAACAAATACTATTTGATATAGATGCTTATTTTAGCTGCAAAGATTAGCCACAGGTTGATGGTCTTCAGTTAATATTTAAATTAACAACATAAACATGTTTAAATTGATTACATTAAGCAGACAAATATTAGAATATGTGAATACAGAAAGCATTTTCCGTGGATACTAATATGAAAGACAGTTTTTGTTATCTTTAGCTTGTTAGCTGCTAACCATTAGCTTGGAGACGGCTATGCTTTGCATTGGGCTGGGCACGTATCCTGCAGCATGGCTACTTAAGTCAGTGAATATTCATGAGATGGCCGGGCTGGGGTAACGGAGGCGATCATAAGAGTGTTAGAGTGTGCTGTCACACGTGAATAGATGTCTGATAAGGTATTTGTTTAATGTGTTGTTGCTGTTTCTACTTAAATACTTGTGCTAAGTTTATTATGGATGTGATTTACGGTAGAAGATGTGGTGCCCAGGTGACGAGAGCTAAGTGCTAACCATGTTCAACGCAGGCTTGAATGGGGCGCCTGATCACACTGAACGCCACATGTAAGGTTAAAAACCTGACATACGCCAGGTACAGCTTTGTAACACAAACTCTGTACTTCGATCTATGTAATATGTGTCACGGTAGGCTCCGACCTGGCCAAAGAAGCTACCTGTCGGCCAAGAATCCGTCCAGTTAGCTAAGCTAACCGTAGCCCGAGGCTCCTGCCCGACAGGTAAGCTAGCAGAGCCCGAGGCTGCGCCCAGTTAGGTAAGCTAACCGAAACCGAGGCTCCGGGCCGACAGGTAAGCTAGTCAGAGCCCCAGGCTGCGCCCGCTTAGGTAAGCTAGCCGTAGCCCGCCATTTCGCCCGGATATGCAAGCTAGCCAGTAGCCGAGGCTGCGCCCGCTTAGGTAAGCTAGACGTAGCCCGATACTCCTGCCCGACACGTAACCTAACAGAGCCCGAGGCCCCTGCCCGGACAGGTAAGCTAGACGTAACACGAGGCTAAGCTTAGCCGTAGCCGGAGGCTCGAGCCTACGCCGCGCTTGATCACGTAGTATCGCGGAAGGGTCTTGCCTGGTCAGGTAAGCTAACTATGGTCCGTGCCCTTCTTGAAGTAAGGCCTTATTCGCGCTGTTAAATAGTCATCCGGTGTTATTATTTAGGGGTGGATGATCAGTGTCAGTCACAATAGTTGAAGCAGGATGTTGGAATAGTGTTACTATATGCTGCATATGATGCATAATTGAGAAAATAAATAAAGTGAATAAGATAATGTTTAACTTAAATTAAATAAAATGTAATGCTACAGTGATAAATGTTAAATGAATATTATCAACAATGGAACACAAATGTGTTCCTAACATTACTGAATTACTTAATGAGCAATTTGTTTTCTTACATAGCTCAGCTGTTTAATGATATAAAATCATTTTCACAGAGCCATGATGTCCAAAAGGAAGGCCAGGATAAAACCTGTCGAAGATGCAATGTCATACATTCTGTCTGGGAGAGACAAGCCAGGGTTTGCAGAGAAATTTATCAATAATATCAAAGGTATGATCTCAAGCCCATTTGGTAGCTGCAAATTACAGCAGCACATTTTAATTATATTCTTTAGCACAAATGAAGAAAGGTTTAAGCTATTTTCAAAAGATATGTCATGGAAATATCTGCCTTCAATCTGTTTTGTTAAATTCCAATACAGTTAGTGAAAGATGTGTAGAAAAGTGTTGGATTTCCATCAGAGAGGTTTTTAGTACACACTAGTGAAATTAAATATAGTAATTTAAAGTTACTGGTATTGTTTTTGCTCTATGCATAATGTCCAACATATTCAGATGTCATTAAGGTAAGTGATGGATCAATAGAAGATTGTATTGAAAATGAGAAAAGTCTGATCACTGTGCAACTGGGGATAAACAAAATAATAATTTTGAAGTTAATTCATAGTAGTCATACAAAAGAAGAACCAGAATACAGGCTTGTAGGGCATGTGGTTATCATAGGATGGTCCCTGTTAAACAGAAAATCCTTATTTAAAAAGTCATGGAATGTAGAAACCTTTTTGCATGCTGTATTGGAAAGGTTAAGGCTACTTGGCACGACTTCTACATAAGTTTATTTAATTCTTTGTCTTTGTAGGAAGAGGAGTGTTTGCTACTAAACCAATCAAGCAAGGTTCTTTTGTGTTGGAGTACAGGGGTGAAATCATATCAGCAGAAGAATGCCAATCAACGATGTCACTGATGGTGAGTAAATCAGATGCATTTTTGGTCACAGTTAGGCCTGAAACATGTTCAAATATTTAATAAATGAATAAGTAAAATATTAGACTTAATGGGCTTTGGATCTCAAGTGGCTCTTCAAATAAAAGTTTTAAGATATATTTTATAAATTTTGTATTTTGAGTAGCACAAAGTTTGTCATCCTGCATGATTCCTGAGCTTGTTAGATCATGCTCTGGTTACACGACATGAGGTGGGGACATCACTTACACAACTTTTTTTTGAAGAGAGTGAGAATTTTTGAGTCTTAATCTGTCTGGACCAGTGTCCAAATTATATTTGAAGAAAAAAATAATAGTGACATGGGATGATTTCTGAATAAACTGGCTGATGGATCAGCTTCAGGTGTCCATTTGGTCAGATGATCTGTTTCACACATGCACCAGTCCCTGTTGATGTCCTTATCCCTGTATGGTACTCTTTATTTTACAACTTTTCTTCACACACACACCAGTCTCAGTTCATGTCCTCATGGTGTCTGGACCTCTCTATAACAGATTGTTACACAGGACAACACTTCTAGCATCTAAAGTATTAACAACATGAATAAAGTACTGAGCTGCAGTTTGAATGAAAAAATATTTGATAGTGACATTGAGCTTTTTGATGTCAAGATAGAAACTGTTAACTTGACCTCATAAAGCACCATATTCAGATATCTTTGTGACCAGTAATTATATTCAGTCTCATGATTCCTGTGACAGCTAACGGCCTTCTTCTTTCTGTCTAAACACTAGGGGACATCCAAGCAAGAGGTGGCTGTGCCTCCTCTTAATCTGTCTACTCGTGTTCTGATGATGCTACTATTCCAAAGGTAATAAAATAATAAATGTGGATGATTTCTGGACAGGGTAAACTACTAACTTGATTGATCAGCTTCTACTTGGTGTCCATTTGGTCAGATGATCTGTTTCACACATGCACCAGTCCCTGTTGATGTCCTTATGGGGCCCTGTATGGTACTCTTCCTACAAAAGAACTTGTACAACTTTTCTCTTCCACACACACACCAGTCTCAGTTCATGTCCTCATGGGGCCCTCCGTCTGGACCTCTCTATAACAGATTGTTAACCTACAGGACAACACTTGTAAGCATCTAAACTAAAGTATTAACTACATGAATAAAGCCCCTACTGAGCTGCAGTTTGATGAAGAAAATATTTGATAGTGACATCCTTTATTGAGCCCCTTTTATGATATTCAGATAGGGAGTCTTTTAACTTGACCCTCATAAGGCAACATATTCATATATCTTTGTGATCTGTTATTATATTAAATCAAATGATTCCTGTCAGACCTCACTGCCCACTTGTCTATATCTTAACGACTGCTTTATTTGTTGTCCATTTGGTCAGATGACCTGTTTCACACACACACCAGTCTCAGTTCATGTCCTCATGGGGCCCTCCGTCTGGACCTCTCTATAACAGATTGTTAACCTACAGGACAACACTTCTCAGCATCTAAAGTATTAACAACATGAATAAAGCCCCTACTGAGCTGCAGTTTGATAAAGAAAATATTTGATAGTGACATTCCTTTTTGAGCCACTTTTTGGATGTCAAGATAGGGAAACTGTTAACTTGACCCTCATAAAGCACCATATTCAGATATCTTTGTGACCTGTAATTATATTCAGTCTCATGATTCCTGTGACAGCTAACGGCCTTCTTCTTTCTGTCTAAACACTAGGGGACATCCAAGCAGGCTGCAGCATCTGAGGAAGAGGTGGCTGTGCCTCATCTTAATCTGTCTACTCGTGTTTCTGATGATGCTACTATTCCAAAGGTAATAAAATAATAAATGTGGATGATTTCTGGACAGGGTAAACTACTAACTAGATTGATCAGCTTCTATTTGGTGTCCATTTGGTCAGATGATCTGTTTCACACATGCACCAGTCCCTGTTGATGTCCTTATGGGGCCCTGTATGGAACTCTTCCTACAAAAGAACTTTTACAACTTTTCTCTTCTACACACACACCAGTCTCAGTTCATGTCCTCATGGGGCCCTCCGTCTGGACCTCTCTATAACTGATTGTTAACCTACAGGACAACACTTCTCAGCAACAAAACTAAAGTATTAACTACATGAATAAAGCCCCTACTGAGCTGGAGTATGATAAAGAAAATATTTGATAGTGACATCCTTTATTGAGCCCCTTTTATGATATTCAGATAGGGAGTCTTTTAACTTGACCCTCATAAGGCACCGTATTCATATATCTTTGTGATCTGTTATTATATTAAATCATATGATTCCTGTCAGACCTCAATGCCTCCTTGTCTATATCGTAACACCTGCTTTATTTGTTGTCCAATTGGTCAGATGACCTGTTTCACACACACACCAGTCTCAGTTCATGTCCTCATGGGGCCCTCCGTCTGGACCTCTCTATAACTGATTGTTACCCTACAAGACAACACTTCTAAGCATCTAAACTAAAGTATTAACTACATGAATAAAGCCCCTACTGAGCTGCAGTTTGATAAAGAAAATATTTGATAGTGACATTCCTTTTTGAGCCACTTTTTGGATGTCAAGATAGGGAAACTGTTAACTTGACCCTCATAAAGCACCATATTCAGATATCTTTGTGACCTGTAATTATATTCAGTCTCATGATTCCTGTGACAGCTAACGGCCTTCTTCTTTCTGTCTAAACACTAGGGGACATGTGCAGCATCTGAGGAAGAGGTGGCTGTGCCTCATCTTAATCTGTCTACTCGTGTTTCTGATGATTCTACTATTCCAAAGGTAATAAAATAATAAATGTGGATGATTTCTGGACAGGGTAAACTACTAACTAGATTGATCAGCTTCTATTTGGTGTCCATTTGGTCAGATGATCTGTCAGACCTCACTGCCCACTTGTCTGTATCTTACATGCACCTGCTGTTGATGTTTATGTCCATGTTGGAACTCTTCCTAGAACTTTTACAACTGTTTCACACACACACACCACTCTCAGTTCATGTCCTCATGGGGCCCTCCGTCTAGACCTCTCTGTAACTGATTGTTAGCCTACAGGACAACACTTCTCAGCAACAAAACTAAAGTATTAACTACATGAATAAAGCCCCTACTGAGCTGGAGTATGATAAAGAAAATATTTGATAGTGACATTCCTTTTTGAGCCACTTTTTGATGTCAAGATAGCTGTTAACTTGACCCCTCATAAAGCACCATATTCAGATATCAGTCTCATGATTCCTGTGACAGCTAAGTCTAAACACTAGTCCAAGCAGGCTGCAGCATCCTGTGCCTCCTCAATCTGTCTACTCCATGATGCTACTATTCCAAAGGTGTGGATGTTTTCTGGACAGGGTAACTACCGATCAGCTTCTATTTGGTGTCCAGTCAGATGATCTGTTTTGCACCAGTCTCAGTTGATGTCCCCTGTATGGAACTCTTCCTACAGTCACCTCTTCCACACACACCAGTCTCAGTTCATGTCCTCATGGGGCCCTCTGGACCTCTCTATAACTGATTGTTTACCTAACCTTTCTACAACTGTTTCATGTATCCATATTCAAATTTCTAAACTGCTGCATGATGATGAAAACTTTTAGATAAAGAACTGTGCAGCCTCTTTGCTGATGTTGAAAGTTTATGAGACTCCCACAAAATAGTTTTACTTGGCCACAAGTTTTCCAGTTATTTAAACAATCTCATTACATATGAAAACATTTATATATTTTTAGTCCAGGGACAATGATGATAATAAACTGTCATTCATTTTGATAGATTGTGGAAAGGACTGACCATGTACTCTGTTTGCAGATGAAAAAGTACCAGATTATTCCGATGCCTCCTGTGATTCAAGTGATGAAAGCAAAGAGGTCCCATCTACTCGGTCTAAGTCTAAGGTGGCTTCACAAAGGTCAAGGAGAGGCTGCTTCCCTCCTGTAAGCCTAACTACTAACTACTTTTCTGAGGGTTGTTCCTCCTAGACTTGAAACAGATGATGCAGTCATAAAGACTATCATCCATGAGCATTTCTGTTGCTCTTGCAGTTTTAATGTTTGAAGGTATTTGTATGTCATTGTTTTAAGTTACTAATGGTATCTACCAGATATCTAAGTAGATTTGTTTTTTCTAGTATAAATGTAATAGTTCATTCTTTTTAACTGTGAGTTCCTTAGTCAGATGTAGATCAACAGTATTTCTCTTTATATGTGAATTTAGTCGACTTAAAGCACCCTGAATTTTGCTCCGACTACCCTGAATGTTCATTTAAACATTAAACTGCTATTGATTTTAATCATATTTGGTATGAGTGATTAAGGAGGTTGACGTATTGATTTAGGTTTTCTTTTTCTTCCTCCAGTCAGAGCCAGTTTGAGTCCTCCAGTCAGAGCCAGTCAAGTCCTCCAGTCAGAGCCAGTTTGAGTCCTCCAGTCAGAGCCAGTTTGAGTCCTCCAGTCAGAGCCAGTCCAGTTCCCCAGTCAGAGCCAGTTTGAGTCCTCCAGTCAGAGCCAGTCAAGTCCTCCAGTCAGAGCCATTTCAAGTCCTCCAGTCAGAGCCAGTCAAGTCCTCCAGTCAGAGCCAGTTTGAGTCCTCTAGTCAGAGCCAGTTCAAGTCCCCCAGTCAGATACAGTTTGAGTCCTCCAGTCAGAGCCAGTCCAGTTCCCCAGTCAGAGCCAGTTTGAGTCCTCCAGTCAGAGCCATTTCAAGTCCTCCAGTCAGAGCCAGTCAAGTCCTCCAGTCAGAGCCAGTTTGAGTCCTCTAGTCAGAGCCAGTTCAAGTCCCCCAGTCAGATACAGTTTGAGTCCTCCAGTCAGAGCCAGTCAAGTCCTCCAGTCAGAGCCAGTTTGAGTCCTCCAGTCATAGCCAGTCAAGTCCTCCAGTCAGATCCAGTTTGAGTCCTCCAGTTAGAGCCAGTCAAGTCCTCCAGTCAGAGCAAGTCAAGTCCTCCAGTCAGAGCCATTTCAAGTCCTCCAGTCAGAGCCAATTTGAGTCCTCCAGTCAGAGCCATTTCAAGTCCTCCAGTCAGAGTCAGTTTGAGTCCTCCAGTCAGAGCCAGTCAAGTCCTCCAGTCAGAGCCAGTTTGAGTCCTCCAGTCACAGCCAGTCAAGTCCTCCAGTCAGAGCCATTTCAAGTCCTCCAGTCAGAGCCATTTCAAGTCCTCCAGTCAGAGCCAGGTCAAGTCCTCCAGTCAGGTCAAAGCCAGTTTGAGTCCTCCAGTCAGAGCCAGTTTGAGTTCTCCAGTAAGAGCCAGTCAAGTCCTCCAGTCAGAGCCAGTTTGGGTTCTGCAGCCAGTTTGAGTCCTCCAGTCAGAGCCAGTTTGAGTCCTCCAGTCAGTGCCAGTTCAAGACCTCCAGTCAGAGCCAGTTTAAGTCCTCCAGTCAGAGCCAGTCAGGTCCTCCAGTCAGAGCCAGTTTAAGACCTCCAGTCAGAGCCAGTTTCAAGTCCTCCAGTCAGAGCCAGTTTGAGTCCTCCAGTCAGAGCCAGTCAAGTCCTCCAGTCAGAGCCAGTTTGAGTCCTCCAGTCAGAGCCAGTTTGACTCCTCCAGTCAGAGCCAGTCAAGTCCTCCAGTCAGAGCCATTTCAAGTCCTCCAGTCAAGGCCAGTTTGAGTCCTCTAGTCAGAGCCAGTTCAAGTCCTCCAGTCAGAGCCAGTTCAAATCCTCCAGTTAGAGCCAGTCAAGTCCTCCAGTCAGAGCCATTTCAAGTCCTCAAGTCAGAGCCAGTCAAGTCCTCCAGTCAAGGCCAGTTTAAGACCTCCAGTCAGAGCCATTTCAAGTCCTACACCCAGGGCCAGTTTGAGTCCTCCAGTCAGAGCCAGGTCAAGCCTCCAGTCAGGTCAAAGCCAGTTTGAGTCATGCAGCCAGTTTGAGTCCTCCAGTCAGAGCCAGTCAAGTCCTCCAGTCAGAGCCATTTCAAGTCCTCCAGTCAGGGCCAGTTTGAGTCCTCTAGTCAGAGCCAGTTCAAGTCCTCCAGTCAGAGCCAGTTCAAATCCTCCAGTCAGAGCCAGTCAAGTCTTCCAGTCAGAGCCATTTCAAGTCCTCAAGTCAGGGCCAGTTTGAGTCCTCCAGTCAGAGCCATTCAAGTCCTCCAGTCAGAGCCAGTTCAAATCCCCCAGTCAGAGCCAGTTCAAGTCCTCCAGTCAGATCCAGTTTGAGTCCTCCAGTCAGAGCCAGTCAAGTCCTCCAGTCAGAGTCATTTCAAGTCCTCCACCCAGGGCCAGTTAGAGTCCTCCAGTCAGAGCCAGGTCAAGTCTTCCAGTCAGGTCAAAGCCAGTTTGAGTCTTCCAGTCAGAGCCATTTCAAGTCCTGATGTCAGAGCCAGTTTGAGTTCTCCAGTCAAAGCCACTTTGAATCCTCCAGTCAGAGCGATTTCAAGTCCTCCAGTCAGAGCCAGTTTGACTCCTCCAGTCAGAGCCAGTTCAAGTCCTCCAGTCAGATCCAGTTTGAGTCCTCCAGTCAGTGCCAGTAAAGTCCTCCAGTCAGAGCCATTTCAAGCCTCCAGTCAAGCCAGTTTGAGACCACCAGTCAGAGCCATTCAAGTCCTCCAGTCAGAGCCAGTTTGAGTTCTCCAATCAGAGCCACTCAAGTCCTCCAGTCAGATACAGTTTGAGTCCTCCAGTCACAGCCAGTCAAGTCCTCCAGTCAGAGCCAGTTTAAGACCTCCAGTCAGAGCCAAGCCAGTTTGAGTCCTCCAGTCAGAGCCAGTTCAAGTCCTCCAGTCAGAGCCAGTTTGAGTCCTCCAGTCAGAGCCAGTTTGAGTCCTGCCAGTCAGAGCCAGTTTGAGTCCTCCAGTCAGAGCCAGTCAAGTCCTCCAGTCAGAGCCAGTTTAAGTCCTCCAGTCAGAGCCAGTTTGAGTCCTGCAGAGCCAGTTTGAGTCCTCCAGTCAGAGCCAGTTTGAAGTCCTCCAGTCAGAGCCAGTTTCAGTCCTGCAGCCAGTTTGAGTCCTCCAGTCAGAGCCAGTTTGAGTCCTCCAGTCAGAGCCAGTCAAGTCCTCCAGTCAGAGCCAGTTTGAGTCCTGCAGTCAGAGCCAGTCAAGTCCTCCAGTCAGAGCCAGCCAAGTCCTCCAGACAGAGCCAGTTCAAGACCTCCAGTCAGAGCCAGTTTGAATCCTGCAGTCAGAGCCAGTTCAAGTCCCCCAGTCAGAGCCAGTTTGAGTCCTCCAGTCAGAGCCATTTCAAGTCCTCCAGTCAGAGCCAGTTTGAGTCCTCCAGTCAGAGCCATTTCAAGTCCTCCAGTCAGAGCCAGTTTGAGTCCTCCAGTCAGAGCTATTTCAAGTCCTCCAGTCAGAGCCAGTTTGAGTCCTGCAGCCAGTTTGAGTCCTCCAGTCAGAGCCAGTTTGAATTCTGCAGTCAGAGCCAGTCAAGTTCTCCTGTCAGAGCCAGTCAAGACCTCCAGTCAGAGCCATTTCAAGTCCTACACCCAGGGCCAGTTCAAGTCCCCAGTCAAAACCAGTTTGAGTTCTCCAGTCAGAGCCAGTCAAGTCCTCCTGTCAGAGCCAGTCAAGACCTCCAGTCAGTGCCATTTCAAGTCCTACACCCAGTCAGAGCCAGTTTGAGTCCTCCAGTCAGAGCCAGTCAAGTCCTCCAGTCAGAGCCAGTTTGAGTCCTGAAGCCAGTTTGAGTCCTCCAGTCAGAGCCAGTCAAGTCCTCCAGTCAGAGCCATTTCAAGTCCTACACCCAGGGCCATTTCAAGTCCTCCAGTCAGAGCCAGGTCAAGTCCTCCAGTCAGGTCAAAGCCAGTTTGAGTCCTCCAGTCAGAGTCAGTTTGAGTCCTACAGTCAGAGGCCGTCAAGTCTTCCAGTCAGAGCCATTTCAAGTCCTCAAGTCAGATCCAGTTTGAGTTCTACAGTCAAAGCCACTTTGAGTCCTCCAGTCAGAGCCACTTGGACTCCTCCAGTCAGAGCCAGTTCAAGTCCACCAGTTAGATCCAGTTTGAGTCCTCTAGTCAGTGCCAGTCAAGTCCTCCAGTCAGAGCCATTTCAAGTCCTCCAGTCAGGGCCAGTTTGAGTCCACCAGTCAGAGCCAGTTCAAGTCCTCCAGTCAGATCCAGTTTGAGTCCTCTAGTCAGAGCCAGTTCAAGTCCCCCAGTCAGAGCCAGTCAAGTCCTCCAGTCAGAGCCAGTCAAGTCCTCCAGTCAGAGCCAGTTAAAGTCCTCCAGTCAGGGCCAGTTTGAGTCCACCAGTCAGAGCCATTTTCAGTCCTCCAGTCAGATCCAGTTTGAGTCCTCTAGTCAGAGCCAGTACAAGTCCCCCAGTCAGATACAGTTTGAGTCCTCCAGTCAGAGCCAGTAAAGTCCTCCAGTCAGAGCCAGTTTAAGACCTCCAGTCAGAGCCAGTTTTAGTCCTGCAGCCAGTTTGAGTCCTCCAGTCGGAGCCAGTTCAAGTCCTCCAGTCAGAGCCAGTTTGAGTTCTCCAGTCAGAGCCAGTTTCAGTCCTGCAGCCAGTTTGAGTTCCGCAGTCAGAGCCAGTCAAGTCCCCAGTCAGAGCCATTTCAAGTCCTCCAGTCAGGGCCAGTTTGATTCCACCAGTCAGCGCCATTTCAAGTCCTCCAGTCAGATCCAGTTTGAGTCCTCTAGTCAGAGCCAGTTCAAATCCTCCAGTCAGATACAGTTTGAGTCCTCCAGTCAGAGCCAGTCAAGTCCTCCAGTCAGAGGCAGTTTAAGACCTCCAGTCAGAGCCAGTTTGAGTTCTCCAGTCAGAGCCAGTTTCAGTCCTGCAGCCAGTTTGAGTCCTCCAGTCAGAGCCAGTTTGAGTCCTGCAGTCAGAGCCAGTCAAGGTCTCCAGTCAGAGCCAGTCAAGTCCTCCAGTCAGAGCCAGTTTGAGTTCTCCAGGCAGAGCCAGTCAAGTCCTCCAGTCAGAGCCAGTTTGAGTCTTGCAGTCAGAGCCATTTCAAGTCCTCCAGTCAGAGCCAGTTTGAGTCCTCCAGTCAGAGCCAGTTTGAGTTCTCCAGGCTGAGCCAGTCAAGTCCTCCTGTCAGAGCCAGTCAAGTCCTCCAGTCAGAGCCAGTCAAATCCT
>JAZDUH010000415.1:1980000-2064429 GCA_036419115.1 Scarus forsteni
TACATGAAAGCCTCTTATATATGGGAATCAATTGCTTGAATGTCAAATAGGACTAAAAAGTATTATGTGACCAGCTGCATTTTTGTTGTGTTCAGTATTATATGTTTAGTGGTACCAGATATTAGAATGAAAAGAAATAAAAACAAGGGTGTCTGATAATTTATTCCATGACATATGTGTGCATATATATTTATATATATATATGTATGTATGTGTGTATATATGTATGTATGTATTTTGTTTTGTTTTGTTTTTTTTTCTCTTATGGAAAGACAAAGGTTTGAACAGAAATCTTGTAGTTGTTAGAGTTTCTGTTATAACAGCAAAATTGAAATTAATCAGTCTAGTTTATACATGTTCTACTCTTGATTGTCAGTGATGGATCACTACACTTTCAACTGTCCTGGTCATTTATGCTCTATTGTCAATTCATCTTCCAGTGACTGCTGAAATTGACGCTTGTTCCCAAGAGGATATGGAAGGTATGTGTGAATCATTTTTTACTCTGGTTGCCAATAATCAATAACTGGACTGGAATATTTAGGACTACACTTCCTCTGGCTATTCAATGATTGGGTCTGCACATTTGAAATGGGGAAAAGGGACAATATTCTACCATATAATATTTAGGGCTCTCATATGTGGTGACTTCTATAGACTCTTTAAATGAAAATAATGTATTTGCCATATTTTAAACCTTCTGTCTGTCAAATTAGAGTGTGTAAAACTTTCTTTGTCTCCTTCAATGGATTCAAATTAAATACAAAAATATCTTGAAAGAAAAGGATAAAATGCAGCCCGCTTACTGAAAAGTCGTTCTGTCTCCTTTTTGTTGTAATAAATTTTATGTTACCAGATCAATAGCTGAAGGCCATCAGAAGATGAGACCAGCACCTCATCACTACAAGAAGGGACCCCTACAGCATCTACCAAAAACCAGAGGACATTTTCAAAAAGAGCTTTAAAACATGGCAGGCTATTTGACTGTACAACATTTGATATGCAACTTCATTGCCTACTGTGTAGTAAGCTAGAAAGATGGAGAACACAGAAAAACTAACTCCCCTCAGACCAAGTTGGCCTGAAAATATCTGTTGCAATCAGAGTGGAACTAAATCCACTAGATATATTTCTCAACAAAATGTTTGATTTTTTATAACTCTGACATGTTTCCTCTACAAAATGGTTGATTCTAATTTTCTTTTCACTGCAGAAGTCAGAAAATTCATCAGAATAGTGTATGATCATATCTGCAAATCCACAAACTCTGTTAAAGGAAAAGACAATTTGCCTGACAATTTAATTGTCATGCAGTTGTGGATTGACTATATTGTGATTTATAGGCATGGTTGAAGCTCTGGTGTCTGCATCATGGTGTCACATAGGCTGTATGACTTTCTATTATATGATCAAACTTTTTGAAAACCATGGGTGAGGAGGAGATAGCCTAAAAAACTACATATTTAAAGCTGGGACAATTATGGTGAGTTGTGGGATAAATACATTTATTAATCATCTGTAAAGCACTCCATCATGAACAATAAAAACATCTTTGAACATTTTGTTCAGATTTTTTGATAGATATTAAGAATCTCTGAATTAAGGAAAAAATAAATAAAAGCTCACCAAATGGGTTAAACAAGATCACCAGATCACAATTGAAAGTGAGACCTGAACCATGGAAAACTTGTGATGCTATATTGGGCATGCCCAATATTATAAAATGTCAATAGACATGTTATCTTTACCTATAAAGTAGAAAGAAATACACAAATTAGCATCACTTTCAGAAAAATAGAAAGTGTATTCCCCTGATGACTACCATTAATATAAATTATCTGTGCACATTAGGGAAATGCTCATTTGAGTCTCTGTTAATCTGGTATTAGCAGGTTCATCCTTGTTGTGCTTTGTAGTAGCTATAGCACAATAACAATATGTTAGATTAAAAAGCCAGTTGTAGCAGTTTAATACAAAAGATCCCTCAGCTAAGTCCTTACTTTCGCCATAGATGTGGTAACATGTTAATAATCACTTTAACTTGGACTGCATCACTTTATCAGTCTAATTTCTCTTGATATTTGACATAGTATAGCTTTCTTAAAGGATAAGTTCGCTTCCTTCAGCTGTCACATTGTTTATAGAATGAAGTAGAACAATATACTCACCCAGAAGGCTTTCCTGATCCAAACAGTGCTTCAGGAGATATTTAGATCCAAAATCGAGCAGCGGACATCCGTATAATGGTAGCAGGCCATACAAGCTCCTAAAACTGCATTAATGGTCCATAAACTCATGAGTTTTACCAATATTCCATCACGGTCCACTTATTCTCCTCCATTACAGTCTGTGTCGAAGCACTGTTTGGATCAGGAAAGCCTTCTGGGTGAGTAATAAACAATAGAAACCAAACTTATCCTTTCAGGTATGTTTACCTGCCCACCTACTGACTTTGATTTAACTTTATTTCAATGTTTATTGAATTTATTAATAGGATAAATGCAAAAAAGCAGAAATAATAAATTTAAAGAGCTGAACAAAGAATCTTATATGATCTGCTCATTTTTTGCAGACACATATTAGCAATGTAGATAATTAAACACAAATATTTTAAATCAATTAGCTGCAGGGCCAGGAAAGCACTTACTTTCTGTTAGAAACATGGATTCAATTTACACTTCATCTGAAAAAGAAGGTCAGAAAACAAACTGCACAGACATAGATTTTAAATGTTTGATTTAGATTCCTTGGTTTCTTTGTCAATATTGTTCCATCCTCTCTCAGGTCCTACACCTTGATTTTTTTTGTGATTAACACTATTATCATTACAAGTATAATACAGAACAAACAAAAAGTGTCCACCGCTGCTTCAGAACAGGTGCCATGAAAAAAAAAGCCCCAGCCATCCACCTAATTCTTAAAACAGGCCTTAAACAAACACCCAACTGTCTCATCTAAACTTTCGCGTGTATCACACTTAACACCTAAATAATCTCCTGTGACACTGAGGTCATTCTAAATCTTACTTGCTGCATCTCTCCAAAGACTGAGAGCTTTATTAATCCTAGCTGTCTTGTAATTTACAGTCATCGTTTAGTAAATGAATGATTGGATCAGTTGTCAGTTGATGCCCAATCAGGTTGGATATTACTGAAGCTACTTTACCCCAAACTCTTACTTTTTCACATTCCCAGACCATGTGTAAGAAGGTACCAAATGAACAGGTTGAAATGTACTGTAACTGGGACTTGCTTTGTAGTGTATTTCATCTGCTGGATTCAATATGTTCTATGACACATGTTAAAATGGAAAAATGGTGGTTAGTATTTTTGCAACATCTCAGATAACGCTCCTTTCACAGCATTATGCACCACAGATTCTAGCACATTCTGCTGTTTCTTTAAAACTTGAGTTGGCCCTCTTCCATGTTTACTCCAGTGCTAATGGCTTGCATAATCAGTGCTTTCTAAGTTACCTGTCAGTAAAGATGTTGATACTGTTTGCTGTCTTCTTGTACCTCCAGACATGTGTTAGGCAGTCAAAAACAATTTGTTAAAGTTACTTAGCCATTAAATAGACTGATTCAGTAAGGAAGTGAGTTATAGGAGCTTTAGCTCTCTTAACCATTGCAGTCAGCAGTCACGTGATCTCCAACCACACCTCAGCTTTTTTCTCCTTTAAGATATACTGACTTTCTTTTTTTTGAAATCTTAAAAAATCCTTAATTCCTTGATCCATAATTGGTCAGCTATGGAACAATCATTAATTTATATAAAAGTCACAGTCCTAAAATCTACAAACGAAATAGTATGGGCTAGGACTGACCCTGAGGTACCCACAGATGAAGTATTCTCCATCGAATTTTATTTTATTTATCTGAACAAACTGTTTTCTTTTCCTAAAGAACTTGTTGTCCATTCACATGAATCGCCTCATACCATAATTACTTTCTAGAAGTGTAGTATGGTGTCAGATGTTTTTGGGTCAACAAAGATGCTTAATGTGATGTTTCTTTACAATTTCTGTGGACATTTCTTTCAAATCCATTAGTACAATAAATGTAGAATGATTTGTCCTAAATCACACTGACTGCAACCTAAAGTAATGTATTTCCAGGAAATGCATCTTACCTGGCAAAAAAGTTTTTTTTATTATTTATGAAAATTGTTGAATCAAAAACAAAAAGGTTAGTTAGAGAAAAATGATTATCTTCACTCTTATGAAGTGGAATCACCTTAGCAGTTTCATGTCAGGAATTACTCCTGTTGAAAAAGACTGATTACATTTATACAGAAGTGGTTAAAGAAAATTCTATCATACTCTTTGAGTATTTTATCAATGCCCTTACAATCAGTTGATCCTATACTTGCACATCCTTTTACAGAATGCAGTATTTTTCTTTCTATACATTACCAAGAAAAATATTGTTAACATAACCTCTGAGTTGCCCTCAGCCTCATTTTTCCATTGATTTGGGAGTATATATTTCTTTTGCAATAGTAGGACCCACTTCTACAAATAATTCAGTTAATTTACTATAATGACTTTTTCATGTCTATGTTATCTTTTACAAAAAAGTTTGGGTCTTAACTGTATCTTTTTTTATCATGCTATTTTATTATTCCCCATGTTGCTAATACTTCATTTTATTATTATCCATACTAACTTTTTATATAACTATAGCTTTTTATAACTGTTTTTATATTTCTTATACCTATCGTTCTTATTCTTGAAAAGCATCTATATAAATAAATCTTTTTTTAGGCATTTTACAAACCTTTAATCATCCGTGACTTGTCAATCACATTCTTGGCAAAAGTATTTCCAAAATTTTTCATATGCGTTTTTAACATCACTTACATTATATTCAAGAGAATCTCTCTCTTGATTTCTATATCAATACGTTCATGATTTTTATGAACAGCAAAGAGAGGCAGATAATCACTCACATCTGCCATCAGGATCCCACGCTCTACTGCCCCTTCTGTATTGTGCTGTACTGTATTTCTGTTTGTATTTAACAGCTTCACTCTCTGATTGGATTATTTTGGGTTATGTAATTACTGGAAAAAAGACTCATACTTAACATTAAGTTCATGAATTCACCAATGACCTCAAATCACAAGGATACTCTAGAGCAGTATTAAAGTCCCCTCATAGAAAAACAGCCTTATAATCAGATCTGTCAAACAACTCCATCATTAAATCTGTAAAAGACTCAACATAGGTGCCTGCAGCTCTGTGAATGCGACTGTAACGTATGTCTTGGAGACCAGGTAAAGTTTTTCGGGGCACAAAAGTGTTGAGTTAATTGATTTTTTGTGTGTGGCAGTGGCAAGACTGCACACCCAGTAGGTAGACACTGACATGGGATTAACTTGGTTCCTTTTAAGATGTTTTGTCTATTTAGTAAATTATTTCATGAGTTAATTCAGTGACCTTTGTAGTAACAGTACATCAGTTTATTGAAGGGGGCATATCAGAAGTACTAGAAAAAACAACAAGAATTTGTTGTGTTGTAACGCAGGTAGGAGGACAACAGAAACTGAAACTTTTTTTTTTTTTATATTGTTTGCATGTGTTTGAATAATACTTTGCATTTGTGAACATTTATTAGCACAACCAGTATTAGGGTAGATAATTGAACTCTGGGCTAGACTAAGCCATGGATAAGCTAACTTTTAAAGACTCCTGGTCTTTAATAGTCTTTAGTTCTATGACACCTAGGGTGTTTCATGTAAAAGAGGTATGTAGTCAATGATTGGTAAAACTGTGTATTTTTTCCTGACTGTAAGAGAGTCTTGTATGGTCTCAACAAGTCTGTTCCTTATTGGATGGCCAGTGGAATCAATCTGATAGTCCTTCAGTTCTTGTTACAATTTAAAGTTCTTAAAACTCTGTAACTTGTCCTTTTGTATGCCCATTTAGGTAAACAAACTGTTGTTTAAAGAAACTGGACACAGGAAGAATGTGCTGCAGTTCAAAGACATTGAAAGAGATTCATTGTGATGAGCCAAGTCCCAGGGAAGGAGGACTGTCAGCGCTGCATCACTGCAGAACCTCAAGCCCTGAAGAGCCGAGACTGGAAGGCAGTGAAGTATTTTGTTAAAAAATAGAATTACTTCTCTGCGAAGAAAATTAGAGTGAGAGTGATTCACTGAACAATGTAGAGGATACTGTAATGTCTTGTTTATAACACACATTTTTTCCCCTGTTAAACAAGGTCTGATTTTCAGATGTGTGTTTTCACGTGAGTACATAGAAAATACGTAATTATTTTGTCACGGCAACATCACAGTTACTATAAATCTGATACAAACTGAAACATTCTCCATGAAACATTGCCGCCAAACTTGCATAATTCTGTTTAAACTGACAAACTAGTTTTCCTTTGTGTTATCATAGTTTAATTCTCAAGTGTTCCCACTCATCAGCAACCACAGGACACTGCCATTTTGTAAACAAGGAACATAAAATAGCTGTGCTGTGATTGGTTGAAGACACCAGCATGTTGATAGCTGCTCTATGATTGGTCGGTACACTATGAGTGAGCATGCTCAGGCAGAAATGGAGTAACTGCACATGCCTGAAGCAAAAGGTGTTCCCACATCCATTTGCGAGAGATAATTGTGTATTTGTTATGAAAATACTGAAATTTCATTGATTTAGATTTTGAATAGAGGTCATTTTTGAGATACTGAGAGAGTAAGGTTTGGGCAAAGTTTGGGTGATGTGTTCAAGTACAGTGTTTTTCCTGATAAAAAAAAATTGAAAATCATGAAAACTTGGGGTGTATGTTATAATGGAATAATTCCAGTAGGCTAGTCTGCTTTTTTTGATTTTTTTGATTTTTTTGATTTTTTTTGAATTTTTGAGATGGCCCTGCTGGAGGCAGAACAAAGCACAAAAATGTTTTTATGTTCTCTAAAATTTCACACATATGAAATAGATTTGTGCATTATAACAGACACTGAGCTCAGGTCTATCAATGTCCCACTCAGTCTGACTGAATGTATTTCTGAAAGTTTTTAGGAAATGTGCTGTAGTATTGATAAATTTAATCACTTTACAGTTTTTCACGATTGTTAACACACACAAATCTAAACTTTGGCACAATTTGCACAACCTTATCTTCACCTACCATTCGCTCGACCCGAATTGTCACTACTTCAAACTCCCTTATGACTCCCCTAGACTCTGACTTCCTTCTTTACACTCTGACGTCAATTGCACATTACCTTGTTGTCTGAACACTACACACAATGTTCTGTTGTTACACACACTTCTCATGTAACATCTCAGTGGTATCAACCTACAACACACAAGTGTTCAAAAGTCAACAAATTCAGGTTCGGTGAGCAGTTAGCAATCAGGACTGCAGCATATAAGGGCCTTGAGCCTTCTCCGCTGTGTTTAGTGAACACTGGAGAACCTTGAAGAGAGCAAACAGAGAGGGAGAAGTGTAAGAGTGAGAGGAGGAGGGGGGAGAACAAGGAGGAGAACAAGAAGGAGAAAGAAAAGGAGGGGAGGAGAGAGGAGAAGGAGGGTATGGAGGAGGACAGAGAGGAGCAGGAGCAGGAGGATAGATTGGAGCAGAGGAGCAGGAGGACAGAGAGGAACAGGAGCAGGAGGACAGAGAGGAGCAGGAGGACAGATTGGAGAGGGAGGACAAAGAGGAGCGGCAGGAGGACAAATGAGCAGGAGGACAGAGAGGAGCAGGAGGAGGACAGAGAGGAGGAGGGACAGAGAGAGCAGGAGGATAGATTGGAGCAAGAGGACGAGGAGGACAAATTGGAGCAGGAGGACAGAGAGGAGCAGGAGGACAGATTGGAGGAGGACAGATTGGAGCATGAGGAGCAGGAGGACAGAGAGGAGGCGGGAGGAGGACAGAGAGGAGCAGGAGGAGGACAGATTGGAGCTCATTTCTGTCCTCCTCCTTCTCTGTCCTCCTGCTCCATCTGTCCTCATGCTCCTGCTCTTCTCTGTCCCTCCTCTGCTCCTGCTCCTCTCTGTCCTCCTGCTCTTCTCTGTCCTCCTGCTCTTCTCTCTCCCTCCTCCTGCTCTTCTCTGTCCTCCTGCCCAAATCTGTTCTTCTCCTGCCCCTCTCTGTCCTCCTGCTCCAATCTGTCCTCATGCTCCTGCTCTTCTCTGTCCTCCTCATGCTCCTCTCTGTCCTCCTCCTGATCCTGCTCCTCTCTGTCCTCCTGCTCCTTGTGCTCCAATCTATCCTCCTGCTCCTCTCTTTCCACCTGCTCCTCTCTGTCCTCCTCGTGCTCCTCTCTATCCCCCTGCTCCTATCTGTCCTTCTGCTTCAATCTGTGCTCCTGCTCTTCTCTGTCCCCCTGCTCCTCTCTGTCCTCCTCCTGCTCCTATCTGTCCTCCTTCTCCAATCTGTGCTCCTGCTCCAATCTGTCCTCCTGCTCCTCTCTGTTCTCCTGCTCCTCTTGCTCCAATTTGTCCTCTTGCTCCAATCTATCCTCCTGCTCTCTTCTGTCCTCCTCCTGCTCCTATCTGTCCTCCTGCTTCAATCTGTCCTCCTGCTCCTCTCTGTCCTCCTGCTCCTCTTGCTCCAATTTGTCCTCCTCCCTCTCCTCTTTGTCCTCTTGCTCCAATCTATCCTCCTGCTCTCTTCTGTCCTCCTCCTGCTCCTCTCTGTCCTCCTCCTGCTCCTCTCTCTGTCCTCCTCCTGCTCCTCTCTGTCCTCGTGCTCCTCTTGCTCCGATTTGTCCTCCTGCCGCTCCTCTTTGTCCTCCCTCTCCAATCTGTCCTCCTGCTCCTCTCTGTCCTCCTGCTCCTGTTCCTCTCTGTCCTCCTGCTCCTCTGCTCCAATCTATCCTCCTGCTCCTGCTCCTCTCTGTCCTCCTCCATACCCTCCTTCTCCTCTCTCCTCCCTGCTTTTCTTTCTCCTTCTCCTTGTTCTCCTCCTTGTTCTCCCCCCTCCTCCTCTCACTCTTAACTTCTCCCTCTCTGTTTGCTCTCTTCGAGGTTCTCCGTTGTTCACCAAACACAGAGGAGGAGGCTCAAGGCCCTTATATGCTGCAGTCCTGATTGCTAACTGCTCACCAGACCTGAATTTGTTGACTTTTGAACACTTGTGTGTTGTAGTAGGTCAGTGGTTCCCAAACTGGGGTACGTGAACCCCTGGGGGTACGCAAAGAGATGTAGGGGGTACATGAATACCTGTCAGGTTTCAAACAGTTGTTTCAGTAGTTCAAGTTCAAACTGGTAAATGTTGTATTGTGAGATTTGATAAAGGCCTGAAGTGTTGGCAGAGAGGCTGGAGGATGGATTGGTGAGGCATCATGGAGAAGGAAATCTGTCCTGAATCTAAGATTCTTTTATTAACATACGTTCAGTCAGACAGCCTTCTTATTAGAGCTGTTGTGAGTCTGTAACAGTTTCAAGGTTATTAATGAATATGTTCCAGAAATGTTCATTTCTTTTTCAAAAGTGAACTGGCGTTGTCCACTGACATAGCTAGTAAATGTATTTAGTGAAAAATAATACACTTAAAGAGATTTTATTTTTATGTTGTGCATGTTAAATGTGGGAGGCAGGGGTGGCGGTAGCCTTACAGATGTATTTGTTTTTCTCGCTGTAAGTGTGTGAGAGTCGGGGGAACATGGCTGGAGGTCAAGTGACTGAAGGGGTACAGGCTGTGAAAAGTTTGGGAACCACTGTAGTAGGTTGATACCACTGAGATGTTACATGAGAAGTGTGTGTAACAACTGAACATTGTGTGTAGTGTTTAGACAACAAGGTGATGTGCAAACTAGTTGCACACTTCTTTACACTAGTCAGAATGTAAAGAAGGAAGTATGAATGGTAGGTGAAGTTAAGGTTGTTCAAATTGTGCCGAAGTTTAGATTTTTGTTTGTTAACAATCGTGAAAACTGTAAATTAAAATATCTTTATATCTGAATCTATTTCATATATCTGAGACTGAAGCGAACCTGAAAACATGCTTGTGCTCTGTTTTACCTCCAGGAAGGGCAGCTCAAATTCTAAAGCCAGCAAAAAGTGTCCAGTGTTACCATGTTTTTATGTTACTCTGTTATGTTATAGCAATGCAAGGAGCTGTCGCTGTTATCAAAGCTCACTGTTATAATCAGCACTTGATTTTGTTCAGCAGAGGAAGTACAGGATATTAAACGGAATGGCTTCCTGCGATGTAGTCCTCACTTTGTTTGATAATAAAAAACAAACTGTTTTAACATCAGATACCTCCATTTAGTTTTTGGTCCCACCTAAGATATAAAGACCTGAAATATCTGTGTGTGTGGAAGTGGACCCCACAAGTATTGAATGCTAGAAACGTGTCCCACAAGTGACCAAAAAACTAGCGTAGAGAAAAAACTTTGGAGTTTGGATAATCTGAAGTGACTGAAAATTTTGTTATTTTTTTTTACGCTAGCCTGATTTTTTACAGAGGCCTGGGACCATTGGAAAGGGTGGGCCCCACTAGTGGGTCAAAAACTCAGGGCCCCGCAAACTGACAAATACGAGTATGTGTGTGTGCGCGTGTGTCTGTTAGTGGGCACACGCAGGAGTGAAGACTTTTGCCCATGCGTGTGGGTAATTTATGTAAAACAGGGGTGAGAAGGTGGGTTTAAGGGAATGTTTTTAATTTTCTCTGTCAAGCACTTTGAGTTGCATTGATTGTATGAAAAGCACTTTATAAATAAAGTTTGATTGATTGAAATCATTTATAAGCATGAATAAACATTTGTAAATAATGAATAGTTTTCGCTTTAGATTAGGGCACATAATCACATCTATAGATGATTTATAGATGTTTTATTATTGTGTAGCAATAATTTGTTAAACATGAATAAAGAAATGGCTGTCGATGTTGATCATATCAGAAAAAAATATCTACAGATCACATATGAATGTTAAAGTAGCACATTTTCAAATGATCTACTAATTTGTTGAAAATGTAGGCCCATACAATGATTTTATAATAAACAGTTTGATTGTGATGATTTTTCCATAAATGCTTTGAGCTGCAACACAGACTTAACGTGTGATTTATACTGACTTATAACAAATCATTTAATAACCCTAAATACACAATAGATGAAGTTAATCAGAGAACAGTTTCTTAGATCTATTGAAACATGTCCTACACATAAAAATAACAGTAGTTAATGATGAATATATTACGTACAAACAATGCTGAAGCAGCTTTTTTTAATAATGTAGAAATCATTTATAAATGTATTGCAACATTAGATGTAAATGTTTGTCACTGACTTATGTTTACATATGGTTTATTCATGACTAGTTCAATAATAGCTTAATCATGTCTTGTAACTTAACGTATAAATCATTTATTAATAATTTACAAATGATTCAATAGTTATTTACAAATGCCTATACAAGGCATTTGATACACCATTTGATACGCCATGCACCTTTAATGGAAACAATGACTTATAGCTCCAGGGTCAGTAAAAAGGGCGATTCGGTCACGATTGGCACATCACTAAACAACAGTGACAACAAACAAGCTGCAGCACGTCCTGCTCATTGCTGAGGGCTGACACCCTTTAGCTCTTTCAGTTTGATCACAGTTATATCATCAGTGGGGTATTGTACAAAAGTAGGATAAATACATCCAGGATAAATGAGCAGGCATGGCTTGAATAAGCCTCGTTGGCGCTTTCTCAGATTAATTGGTTGCACATTTGCAACCAATCATCATTTCCTCACTGAAAGTTGTGTTTGGATGCTTAATTCTGTTGTTGCAGCGTTTCCTGCTCATTTGGGCCAAGTGCTGTCCAAAAACAGAAAGATCTATATTTTACTGCTTGTTATACTGAAACATGCCACAATGTGTTTGTATCACACTAATCTGCTGATGAACAGACGCGGCTTATTCAAGCCAGGTGTGGATCAGTGGGATAAGTGCGCGTTCACAGCATTCTTAAGAAGACCACGAGATCGATCACAGAATCACAGATTGAAAATGGAACAAGGACGTGCATCTTCTTCATGCAGGATGAACAGGCAATGCTTCTTCAACTATATAAAGAAGTAAAACACATAATCCACAAGAAAGGCAACACGAGTGTTGTAAAAAAGGAGAGGGAAAAAGCCTGGCAGTTAATAACGGACCGGCTTAATGCATAAGTAGCAGGAACATGGACAATCAATAAACTGTCCTCCACAGACACTGTCACAACTACAGTTCAAGGATGCAGAGCTGATAACTTTTTAAGTCCACCAACCAATACTTGTGTTTTTCTTTAATGTGGCCCATAGAAGTGCATGTTACTCGAGTTATGTGAAGTATAATTAAGTTCAAAGAAAATTTCAACTCTGTGTCCGTATTATCTATTTAATCAATTGTTCTCATGTTGTGTTCTGTTTCATCCCTCATCTGTCATGAAGAACAAACCTGTCCGTCCAGAAAAGAACCTGGCAGCAGGTGAAAACCAAATATAAAAATATTCTGCAGTCTGGTAAGTTACTTAAGCGTAGCCCAAAGAGCAATTATCAAATGAAGTGATACATTTGTTGTCTGCTGAGAATGAATTTCTGTATGATTTTAGCCGTGAAGAAAAAGACACATAAAACCAGCACAGGGGGTGGCCCACCAAGCCAGGACCTGACCCCAGCAGAGGAGCTGGCACTTGACTTAAATAAGGGGAGGCCAGTGATGGAGGAGATCCAGGGGGGGACTGTGACAGACTCTGTCTTTGCTACAGAAAGTTGCAGCTTCTTACAAGGTAAATATTGCAGTTCCTCTGCAGTTTTAACACATTTGACAATTTTATTCTGTCTGACTTTGAATTCACTTGTAGTGTCTGGGGACACAGTTCTGCTTCTGGGGCCACCAGAAGACGATCCCGTAAGTACAGTACATTTTATTCAAAATGACAGGCTTTACATGTCTTCTCAAATGTAAATATGAGTTCTGTTGATTCATGTATGTATGTGGCAGGGGGAAGGCACATCTGCAGCTGCCGAGTGTACCTCTGTAGATGAGGAGACTCTCTCAGTGGACTCCAGAAGGCTTGAGGTGTCATGTCAAATTTGTGTAGTGCTATTAAAAATCTGTTGCAGGACCTAGAGACTGCACCACCTCAGAATCAAGCTGGTAACATTGTAAGTATACTCTAGGCTGAAGTAAATCTATGTGATAGACAAATCCTGTTGTGCTAATTGATAATTCTTCTACAGAATTCACAAACTATCCTGGTGCTTTATGCCAAACACCTGCAGAAACAGGTAGAGCTGGCAGAAGTGAAAATTCAGAGGGAGAAGAGGAATCTGGATGTGATTGATCTGGACATCAAAATTAAAAAAAGGAAGCTTAGGATATTGGACATAGAGATCGAAAAATTGGAACGGGAGGTGAGCAGACATAGCAGTGCACACTGTAACCATATCTGTAATTGAGTGTTAATCATTTTTACTTTTTCTCTCTCTCAACTCCAGAATGAAAGCTGAGAAATGACCAAATAAAGAAAACTAAATCAAATTTGGAATGTTTTTTTTTTCTCTTTTACGGTGAATGTGGGGTATACAATTGATTTGGAGATGTGGGTTTTAGAAATTGACTACACAGTGTACTATAATGCTAGACAAAATGCACATACACAGCAAAAAGTACCACACTAGATCATTTATTATTCAAAATTCAGCACTTGATGATGATGAGCGCTTCCTCATCCAATACATCCTCCAAAAAAGTGCACGCCATCATGAAGAGGTAACAGGTGAATAGGAAGTTGGACCTGTATATATATACTATGTTGCCCTCGTCAGTCGCTATTGAAACCATCCTTGCAACTCCAGCAATCGTTTAAAGTTATTTTAATGGCAAGCTGTCTTTATTAGTATTGAAATATAACACTAGGGCTGACAATAATGAGACCGAATGAACAAATAGAAAGATTGTTTAAGTTAAAAAGTGGAGTCAGAATGATGTGGGACCCTTTAACTCCTAAAGGTGGAATCCTAAAATAGGACAATTTTCCTATTTTCAGGAGACAGTTAAGACAAAATGATATTCTGTCTGTTATATTCTTGTCCATTTCAGTGTTGTGACATATTTTTTTCCTTTGTTTCTCCTCTTTCTCATTCTGTAGGTTGAGGGTTGTTATTTTTTTTTTTTTTAAATCAGTTTGGTTTAATACCAATTTCAGTAAGGTCTGTTTTTTCCCCCATTTTCTTTGTAATAATTATAAACCTTTTATTGTAGGACTTGTATTAATAAATAGAGGATTCTTAACTGTCTGTGTTAAAAGTTATTTTTGTCTTCATATAATCTGTGCAGATAAATAATACTAAAGTCAACCAGCAAATGCAATGACTTTTAAGATTTGGGTGCAGGTTGATTAAATGATGTAATGTGTAGAAAAAGCATGGAAATGCTGTAAACCACGCTCATTTCTCACATTACAGACAGCAGAGCCAGCACAGGATTAATCTTATCCTGGTAGTTAGCCTGGTCTGGAGCAGGCTAACTCCAGAGAATAAATCACCATGGTAACTTGTCCGGGATAAACTTGACCAGCTTTTGTTCAACCGACTTGAGGCTAACTTCATCCAGGATAACCAATGTTTGCCGGCTTAATCCCTCATCCTGGTTTAGTGCAATACCCCTCAGGAGTCCTACACTTCTATATTTAACTTTATAATCCTACACAGGGTGTTTCTAAACACTGCCATGAGAGCACCAAACGATCCAAGGACAAACAGAACTGAAGCAAACCATCCGAGCTGAGGGTGTGACGACGCCCTAAATGTTTCAGACATTTGAGCACAGAGGAGCTCGAACACGAGGAGGAGACATAAGAACAAAAGAAAGACCTCGTGGGTATACCTCTGAGAGCTCAAGGAGGGTCACTCAGCTTTGGCATAAAGGTCACAAGATGAGTGAGACGTCCGCAGCCAGTAACAAAACACAGTGCACAGTGATGAACAGAGCCCAGAGTCTGGAGACTTTTGGATGAGGCAGTCATATACAAAACATTTTATAGTCAATCAGGGACAGAAAGGTTGTAGAGATGAGATATTTCTGAGCTCTGAGGGACAAACAGGATTTGTTCAGAGAGAAAAGTCCAAGTTTTACCTTCAGTACAAGGACCAGGTTGTCAATGTGAGCCTGGAATGAGAGCTCCTGCTCAAGCAGAAACCCAAGACCCTTTAATATCAAAACATTCAGGGTGTACATGACAAAACATCATTATTAACACAAAGCTTACCTTTTCTACAGTGGGAGTAAAAAGTAAGCACACCCTTTGTAATTTTGTACATTTCTGCCTAAATTGGTCATAAAATGTGGTCTGATCTAAACTCAAATCACAAGAATGAGTAAACAGTGTCTGCTTAAACTAATGCCACCCAAACAATTACATGTTATCATTTTTTTATTGGCCATAAGATGTAAACATTCACAAGACAGAGGGGAATAAGTAAGTACACCCTTGGATTCAATAGCTGGTTGGCCCTCCTTTGGCAGCAATAACTTCAACTAGACGTTTCCTGTAGCTGCAGATTAGGCGCGCACAACGATCAGGATGAATCTTGCACCATTCCTCTTCATAAAACTGCTGCAGTTCTGCAAGATTCTTGGGATGTCTGGTGTGAACAGCTTTCTTGAGGTCATGCCACAGCATCTCAATTGGGTTTAGGTCAGGACTTTGACTGGGCCATTCCAGAACATTTATTTTATTCTTCTAAAACCATTCTAAAGTTGATTTGCTTCTGTGCTTTGGGTCGTTGTCCTGTTGCAGCACCCATCCTCTTTTGAGCTTCAACTGTTTGACAGATTGTCTCAGGTTTTTCTGCAAAATATCTTGGTAAACTTGTGAGTTCATTTTTCCATTGATGATGGTGAGCTGTCCAGGCCCTGAGGCAGCAAAGCAGCCCCACACCATGATGCTCCCCCCACCATACTTAACAGTGGGAATAAGGTTTTGATGATGGTGTGCTGTTCCATTTTTCCTCCACACATGACGTTGTGTGTTCCCACCAAACAACTCAACTTTGGTTTCATCACTCCACAGAATATTTTTCCAGTTGCACTGTGAAGCATCTAAATGCACTTTTGCAAACTTCAAATGTGTAGCAATGTTCTTTTTAGACAGCAATGGCTTTCTGTGTGGTGTTCTCCCATGAAACCCATTTTTGTTTCATGTTTTACGTATTGTAGATGTGTCAACAGAGATGTTGGCATGTTCCAGTGATTTCTGTAAGTCTTTGGCTGACACTCTAGGGTTCTTTTTTACCTCATTGAGGATCCTGCGCTGTGCCCTTGGAGTCATCTTTACAGGGCGACCACTCCTTGGAAGAGAAGCAACAGTGCCGAACTGTCTCCATTTGTAGACAGTTTTTCTCACCGTGGATTTGTGAACATCAAGACTTTTAGAGATGGTTTTGTAACCTTTTCCAGCTTTACACAAATCAACAATTCTTGATCTTAGGCCTTCAGAGAGTTCTTTTGAGCGAGGCATGGTGCACATCAGACAGTGCCCCTCATCAAGAGACAACTCTTAACTGGTGTGTGTTTTCCAGTGGGCAGGGCAGCTTTAAGCCACACCTCAGTAACTGAACTTCAGGTTGGCTCACACCTGACTCATAAATTTGACTAACTAGCTCTTGGAGGATCCTTAGCCAGGGGGGTGTACTTACTTATTCCCCCCTGTCTTGTGAATGTTTACATCTTATGGCCAATAAAAAAATGATAACATGTAATTGTTTGGCTGGTATTAGTTTAAGCAGACACTGTTTACTCATTGTTGTGATTTGAGTTAAGATCAGACCACATTTTATGACCAATTTAGGCAGAAATGTACAAAATTACAAAGGGTGTACTTACTTTTTCCTCCCACTGTATGTGAGAGTGCAGTCTTAAAGAAGCCCTGACTTGTTTAATTTGATCTTCTCTTTTGTGTCTGCATCGCTGAATAACAGTCGTGTCATTTTTCAGCTTGTTAGAGCATGTGTACCAACCTGTTCCTCCCTTTACTACACCCACTGAGCTGAGGCTGAGAGGGCTCATCTGGACTCTGTCACTTTAAATCACTAAATATATAAACTGCCATCAGCTCAGTCCTGTGTACGTAAATGGTCAAATGTTGACCCTGAGGTCATGACAGCAGCTCTGATGATCCCTCACTCCATCACCAGGAGCTGTGCTGTGTGATCTTTAATAATGGAGACCCAAGAGTGTTTTCATGTGATTTCAATATTCAGTCAGAGGGTGAACTTTCATTTCAGGGCTCAGAGTTAAACTCCACTTTGTGTCTTTGTTTCTGCTGCAGAGGTTTGTTCTCTGTTCAGTCTGAAGTCTGAGCTTCAGCTCCACAAACTCATCATGGAGCCTCTCTGCTTCACCCAACAGGGTCTGACACAGGTAAGGAGGGGATGACCATGACCTCTCCTTCTGAAGAAGAAAATCCCCACAGATGAGACCTTTCTGACCCAAAACGACGAGCTGTGTGGCTGTTTTTTTTTTCTTCTGGTGCATCAAGCCGATGACATCACTGATGACATCATCAGTGCACCTAAACACAAAATCAGGTAAACAATGGAAAAGAGCATGGAGGGCGTGGACACAGTTTTCTGTACTTTGTACGTTTGACTCTCTTTAAAAATGTTCAAACTCGGTGTTGATGACACAAAGGTGGATGGAATTAGCTGCTGAGATGGCAAAGAGTCACGAAAGTTACGGCCAGAGTGATTTTGTGCTGTGGGCACATTACGTCATGATGTGAATTATCGAGTCAACCTGTGTGTGAAAAACCTGTGTCGCTTGCAGGATCAGTCGACCCGGGTCGAAATGCTGATTAAACCCTTTCAAACTGCAGACAGGAGCCGACTGTTACTGAGCTTAAACAGGTTTTTTGGCCACCCTGAAAGGGGTATTAGTGGAGTAACTGTGCAGAAGAGGGGGCTCTCTGATTGGCTGGTCGACCAACCAATCAGAGAGCAAACAAAGGATCAGATAAATATAAGTCTAAGTGTTAAGAAATATAACAACACAAGCACAAATCATAGTTGCTGATGGTCCTGAGCCGAGACCGATCCGTCCTCCAGTCCCTTTGTTTCTGTCTTTAGTCTGGGGTTCTGTTGTGGTCTCAGGTGCAGTCTGGGGTTCTGTTGTGGTCTCAGGTGCAGTCTGGGGTTCTGTTGTGGTCTCAGGTGCAGTCTGGGGTTCTGTTGTGGTCTCAGGTCCAGTCTGGGGTTCTGTTGTGGTCTCAGGTCCAGTCTGGGGTTCTGTTGTGGTCTCAGGTCCAGTCTGGGGTTCTGTTGTGGTCTCAGGTCCAGTCTGGGGTACTGTTGTGGTCTCAGGTCCAGTCTGGGGTTCTGTTGTGGAGAGAAGAACTGTTGGAGCCTATTTCTATTAATTGATGATTGATCAAATTATTATTTAGATGATGATGATGATTTAAATTATTTTAAATCATATTGCTTATTTTGATAATTAGTAACCGCTCACCTGCCTCCTCCGTGTGGAGCCGTCCCACTCCCATGATTAAGGGAGAGCAATCAGCTGTTCAGGGGGACGCTTCTTTTTGTGTTGAAGGAGTGAGGAGTGAGACAGTTTTATCTACCGCTAAATTATATTTTTGCCTAGAAAGTCAACTACGGAGAAAACTTAATTTTTTTGTTTTGTAAATACATCTGAACATTTTTGAATCGTAATAGATCTCCGCGTGTGCTTATCATTTAGTGAGTCGTAAACCTCCTCCTCAAAAGACGGATAAGACTCTTTTTGAAAGAAACAACAGCCATAACAAGTAGATAAAACTTCACTGAGGACTCGGAAGGAATTGGAAACGTTGGTGAAAGCCAGACGATCGCTCATCAGGAAATGAGGAAAACCGGCGAGTCGTGAGTAAAATCAGCTGATCAAATTCATGAATGGATGCGCCGCTGAGCGCTAAAGACACAGTTGAAGACAGCGGAAAGCAAAGTTGTGAATCATGGATTGTGGACATGGATTGTTTGATGCTGGATGTTTGAGATTTGAAAGGCTGTGAGGACAGTGGAAGAAATTGTGTGATTATTGCAATGATGTTTGGCACGGAGGCCACCGCAGCTGAGGCGGAGGATAGGTTGAGAACGCGCATTGCTGCGCGCAGGGCCAGGCTGGGCGCGTGCACGAGGAAACTGAATGAAATCAAAGCTTTGATGACAGACGATGGAAATGTCGATGATGTAAATGACACATTTGAAATGTTAAAAAAAGCTGTGGATGAATTTAAAAGTGCTCATAAATTGGTGCAAGAACTTTTATCAGAAGAGGAGAAAGAAAATGATTTCAATGACTGGTATGAACCCAGATGTTGAAACAGGAAAAAAAGAAATTGCACAATCAAGAGTTGGACCTTTGGATAGCATATCAAATGTGTCCCAAAAATCAAAATCCTTTTCCACTGGATCAAAAGCCTCCAGATCTTCCTCAGTGTCCTCGGAGTTAAAAAAGGCCAAAGCCGAACAAGCTGCTGCCCTGGCACGAGCTGCAGCACTGGAAGAAAAGCACAATTTACAACTGGAAGAAACAAAACTGAAAACAAAGATGGAACAAATGGAGCTGGAAGCGGATCTTGCAGCATCAACAGCTAAAATAAAAGTCCTTCAGTGTGTGGATGTCACTCAGGAGGGTGATGACTTGAATGCATACTATGACTCTCACCATGAACCTGAAACTGTGGAAAGCAGTATGGATTTTGCACAGTTAGGAGCAATACCAAAAACCCCACTTCATCAAACTATCTTGAAGCTCCACAGCACTGCACCTGCTACTGTCACCAACGCACAAGAGGATCCAAATAAACCTCTGAGCAGGATTAGAACCATGGATCATCATCAAACTAGAGATCATGCTGTACAGGATGACATGGATGCAATCGTGAATACTGAACACGGCAGCATGAATGCAGTTATTCAAAGACAAAGTGACATTGCAGAACGTATTGTTTCACAGCAAAAGCTGTCTCTGTTACCTTCCAGAGAGATTTCTGTGTTTGATGGCAATCCACTAGAATATCAGTCTTTTATTCATGCTTTCGACCACTTAATTGAAAACAAGACTGAAAACAATCAAGACAGACTGTACTATCTCGAGCAATTTACATCTGGTTTGCCAAGAGACTTGGTTCGCAGCTGTCTACATATGGATGTTAACCCTCGTGTGGTATTCGTATTGTTGTTACTTAGCCGGTTTTTATGGGTCTGGTGGACCCGCTAGAGTTTTGGGCTTCCAAACAACACAATCGAATAATTTTCTCTGAAAATACTCAACAGATGTTTACTACATGCCAATTACAATTTATATGAACAGCAAACATGGTTAATATTTGCTCTTTATGAGTGTATGAGAAAAAAAAGTTTGGTTCTCGCAAGATAAAAGGGGACATTGTGCAGGAATGTAAGAGTAGATGGTGTTTGTTGAATTTTCTACAATGTTTCAACTTTCGAGCACACCGGCTCGCACGCTGAACACACACACACACACACAAACACCATTTGCAGGTGGGATAGTGTATGGCTGTGTCTGAAATGGCATACTAACGTCCTACTCCTCCTTAGTGTGGCGTCAAAATGAGTATATAGTGTGTTCACATTCGATAGTATGAATAGATTGAGTGCGAGAAATACCCAGATGTATACTACAATATTGTATATCGGAAAAATATTTTAAGTATGCGAGGTGGGCAAACTAGTCTCACTCAAACACCCCATAATGCATTGCGCCGAGCAAGATCGACCGGCATTCAGCTAAAAATCAGCCACTAGCAAACTTCCCATTATCAAAATAAAGCGTCTTTTATTATCTCCTTTTAGTTATTTAACACTTTTGTAAATGAGCTCGTTTTTAAGCCGACTGGAAGTTTCTTTGATAGCATAATGGGGCGCATAGCGGAACGTTCGAAATGCCGAAATGAAATTTGTATCTGTGCGTTTTATGGCTCAAATGACCACATTTTGGTATTCTATGTGGTGACTTTCTCTCCTAAAATGCTCTCTGAACTTTCAAACGTGGCGAATCAACAGAGATATTTGATAGCCTGGTGTGCTTCTGATTTTTGTCGTCGGAGGTTTGAAATGCAACATGGGAAACTACGTAGTATGCTACAGTGTGAACAGTTGGCATCCTAATCACATTTATGTAGTATACTGTATATACACATGAGTTTGTAGTATGTAGTACGTTAGTATGCCATTTCGGACACAGCCTATGAGAAAAAAAAAGTTTGGTTCCCACAAGATAAAAGGGGAAATGTGCGGGAATGTAAGAGTAGATGGTGTTTGTTGAATTTGTTTCAACTTTCAAGCACACACGCACACACACAAACACACACTTGTGCAGGAGAAGGAGGGGCAGAAAACACTATCAGTAGCCCCAGAAAGGAGGAAGACCGAGTGGGGGTACACAAAATCTACACGTTCCACACTTTTATTAGCCCCGGGTCCAGTGGACCCGAACACCCTGTATGTAATATAAATGCGTAGGGGGGGTGTACAGTATGCGGTCAGAGAAAATGTGTTTTGATTTATGTTCTTCACAGAAAATGAGCCAAAGCCAATGAATTTCAGGTTGAAAAAATAATTAATTGTATCATTTTTCTTTCGATGAAAACTGAAAACGGGTCCCACAGACCCGAATACCATACAAGGGTTAATAGGGGCTATAGAGAAGCAAGACACCTCTTAAAAGAACACTATGGAAATGAAATGAAAATATCTGAAGCTTATCTGGAAAAAGCCTTGAACTGGACAGCTATTAGAGCTGAAGATGGAAAAATGCTGCAGGAATATGCATTGTATTTGAGAGGATGTTGCAACGTAATGCAAGATTTACAGTATTTGGAGGAACTCGATATTCTGTCAAACTTAAGACAAATCGCTTCCAAACTACCCTATAAACTGAGGGAGAGATGGCGAACTACAGCTTATGAGACACAACAAAAGACTGGAAGGAGAATCAGATTTCAGCACTTGGTGGAGTTTGTGGAAAAAAAATGCTAAGATGCTTTTAGATCCGCTGTTTGGAGACATTCAAGAACAAAGGACAACCAGGAAATCTATTCCAAGAAGCAAAACAGAACAAAAATCCTCAAGAAGCAAAAATAGCAGTTTTGCTACATCAGTAGGAGTGAATACAGAAAGGTCAGGGTGCACCATGAAGCCCTCATTAGCTCCACAACAACAGCATCAATCTGCACCTAATGCTATCATGGCTACATGTGGATTCTGCCAGGAGAAACATGCTCTAACTGACTGCTCACAATTTAAGAAACAGTCACATGACAAAAAGGTTGAATTCTCGAGAGCTCATGGTTACTGTTTTGGTTGTCTTCTGCGAGGTCATCTCAGCAAAAACTGTAAACGACGATTAATATGTCAGGTTTGTCAAATGAAACATCCTACTGTACTTCACATTGTAAAAAACCCAAAGCAGGAAAATCAGCCAAAAGCTACTGATCCAGAAGAGACACCAATAAGCAGTGCTCTTGTGTCAGCAGGAGGCGCAACTGGGGCCGGAAGGGACTGTGCACTTGCAATTATTCCAGTCAGAGTCAAGGTAGCAAAAGGGAGCAAGTATGTCCAGGTGTATGCTTTCCTTGATCCAGGAAGTACAGCAACGTTCTCCACTGAAAAACTCATGAACCAGTTAAATGTAAAAGGACGCAAAACAGAGATTCTCTTGCGAACCATGGGACAGGAAAATCCTACAGGGACCTATGAAGTCAGAGGACTGGAGGTGGGAGATTTGGAGGGCAACACTTACCTAGATCTGCCGAAAGTTTACACCCAGAATAAGATCCCTGTATCAAAAGAAAACATAATCACAAAAGCGGATTTGGGACGGTGGCCTTATCTCAGTGGCATTCATCTGAAGGAAATTGAAGCAAGCATTGAGCTCCTCATTGGGACTGATGTTCCAGGGGCAATGGAGCCCTGGAATATTATCAATAGTCAGAAAAATGGACCCTATGCAGTCCAAACATTATTGGGATGGGTGGTAACTGGACCACTTGGTGTGGATGGTACTGCTGGGCATGCTGGACCCATTGCAGTTTCCATGAACAGAATCTCAGTTGTGGAGCTGAATGATCTGCTTGTCGGGCAGTATAATCAGGATTTCTCTTAGAACAGGTATGAAGAGAAAAATGAAATGTCAGTTGAAGATAAACAGTTCATGAAGATTGCTTCAAGCTCAGCATCTCTTAAAAATGGCCACTATCATTTGCCACGGCCCTTCAGGAATAAAGACAAGGTTATGCCTGAGAACTATGAATTAGTCAGAGAACGCACACTGCACCTTCTGAAAAAATTTAGGAAGGATAAAGTGTATGCTGAGGAGTATACAGCATTCATGGAGGACATTCTGGAGAAGGGTTATGCAGAAAAGGTTCCAACTCAGCAGCTTCACAGGAAAGATGGGCAGGTGTGGTATATCCCCCATCACGGAGTTTACCACAAACGAAAGCATAAACTGAGAGTGGTGTTTGACTGCACGTCCTCATTCAAAGGAACATCTCTAAACAAAGAGCTCCTCCAAGGACCAGATTTAACAAACACACTTATTGGAGTCCTACTAAGGTTTCGCCAGGAGCAAATCGCAATTATGGCAGACATTGAAGCAATGTTTTATCAAGTTCATGTTGATGAGAGGGACAGAGATTTTTTGAGGTTTTTATGGTGGCCACAAGGTGATATCAGCAAACCACTGGAGGTTTACAGAATGAAAGTCCACCTGTTTGAAGCTGTATCATGCCCGAGCATTGCTAATTTTGCCCTGCATCAAACTGCCCATGACAATCAGAAGCATTGCTCGGATGAGGTCATACAAACAATCAAAACCAACTTTTATGTGGATGACTGCCTCAGATCTGTGCCAACCAAGAACGAAGCAATTAAACTCATAAAAGATCTGACAGAAGCCTGCTACCAGGGAGGTTTCACATTGACAAAATGGGTCTGTAACAACTGCGAAGTTTTAGCAAGCATTGCTGAACCACACAGAGCAAAGACAGTCAAAGAACTGAACCTGGATGATGATGAAATAAAGGGTCAAGCCCCAATCGAGCCAGCACTTGGAATCCAGTGGATCATTCACAGTGACACCTTCAGCTTTAAAGTAGCTGTCAAGAGCCGTCCTGCAACAAGAAGAGGTATACTCTCAACAGTAAGCTCAATTTATGACCCGTTAGGTTTTCTGTCTCCATTCATCCTAACAGCCAAACAGATTCTTCAAGTGCTCTGCAGATCCAGGTATGGATGGGATCAAGTTATTCCACAAGAAGTTGCAAAGCCCTGGCAGAGATGGGTCAAAGAATTGAATCAATTAAGTGGATTTCAAATAGAAAGATGCATCAAGCCTGAAAACTTTGATCCAGTAGAGAATGTTGAACTACATCACTTCTGTGACGCTAGTGAGTCAGGTTATGGCACAGCAAGCTACCTCAGAATCACAAATCAAAAAGGAGAAATCCATATTTCTTTTGTTTTTGGAAAAGCCAGAGTGTCACCTCTCAAGCAGATCACAATACCCAGGCTTGAACTCACTGCAGCAACACTAGCTGTGAAAGTGGATCGGATGCTGAGGAAGGAGTTACAGCTCCCACTTACTGATTCCTCTTTTTGGACAGGCAGCACATCTGTGTTAAAATATATCCACAATCAAACCAAGAGATTTCATACATTTGTATCGAACAGAGTTGCAGTAATCCATGATCTATCTCGAACAAGTCAGTGGAAATATGTTCAGTCAAGAGATAACCCGGCCGGCGATGCACCATGAGGGTTGCACGTCGAATCTTTTTTAAGATCAAGATGGCTGAAAGGTCCTGAATTCCTGGGTAAAGAGAAGAGGAAATGGCCGAAGAGCTCACAAGATCTGGAAGAAATATCAACACAAGACCCTGAAGTAAGAAAGGAAGTCACAGTTCATAGTGTGAGTACTGATAAACAGGACGACCCTGTGTGTAAACTGATCAAGCACTACTCCTCATGGAAACGACTTCAGAGAGCTGTTGCCTGGATATTAAAGGTGAAAAAATTACTCCAACGTCTAAGTCAGCAGTGAAAGGATCAGGCACATGTGTCCACAGAAAAGATGAGAAAACTTAAAAGCAATCATGGGCTACAAAATGTATCAGTAGAGGATATGCAAGAAACAGAAAACGCTCTCATTTGTTTTGAGCAAAGGCGCTATCATGACAGTGAGTTTACAAGTCTGGCAAACTGCAAAAGGCTCATTGCAAGAAGTACTCTTAACAAGCTGGATCCAATCATTGATCATGGCATCTTGAGAGTAGGAGGCAGAGTAAACAAAAGTGCCATGCCAGTGCACCAGAAGAATCCCATCATTCTTCCGAAAGGTTCTCACATATCCCATCTAATTCTGCAGCATAACCATCACCAAGTTGGACATTCAGGAAGGAGTCAGATGCTTTCCAAGGTACATCAAAGGTATTGGCTCCCTCATGCAAACTCCTCAGCCAGAAAAATTATCAGAAGCTGTGTTTTTTGCAGACGCATGCAGGCAAAACCTGGAGAACAGAAAATGGCGGATCTCCCTGAGGAGCGTTTGTATCCAGATATACCACCCTTTAGTCATGTTGGTATTGACTACTTTGGTCCCATCGAAGTGAAGAGAGGTCGGGCCATGGTGAAACGCTGGGGCGTCATCTTCACCTGCATGGTGAGTCGAGCTGTCCACCTGGAGATGGCAAACTTCCTAACTACAGACTCATGCATAAATGCAATACCTAGATTTGTATGCAGAAGAGGACCAGTTCTAAGTATCAGAACAGATTATGGAACCAACTTTATTGGAGCTCAGAAAGAACTAAAGGAAGCATTGAAAGAGCTGAATCATCAGAAGATTCAAAACACATTTTTAACCGAAGGAGTGAAATGGATCTTTAACCCACCTTTTGGAGCCCACCATGGCGGAGTCTGGGAAAGATTAATCAGGTTAGTCAAAAAGATTCTCACATCTGTTCTAAAAGAACAAACACTTGATGATGAAACTCTGTCAACTGCACTATGTGAAGTCAAAGCCATCCTAAATGACAGACCTATTACCACAGTTTCAAATGACCCCAATGATTTAGAGCCATTAACCCCAAACCATCTGCTCCAGCTGAAGGCAAAAACAATCATGCCACCAGGACTATTTGAGAAAAAAGGATGAATATTCCAGAAAGAGATGGAGACAAGCCCAATATCTCGCTGATCTCTTTTGGAAGTGATGGACAAAAGAGTATCTTCCACTGCTGCAAGAAAGAAATAAATGGCACAACATCAAAAGGAATCTGAGCCTTGGAGATCTGGTCATCATTGTTGACGACACAGCACCAAGAAACTCATGGACTATGGGACGTGTGGTGAAGACTTTTCCTGATGCCAAAGGCTTTGTGAGAAGTGTTATGGTTAAAACCAAAACCAACATGGTTCAACGACCAATAGATAAACTCTGTCTCCTAATGGAGGCAGCATGATGAACTGAGCATGAGGATGTGATTCTCCAGCTTCCCCCATGGACTGTTAACATAATCATGGACTGTGAAAAGAAAGATGATCATCAAGTGCACGGACTTTGAACATTAAGAATAATTTGAGTTTACATATTATTATGGTTGTTTGGCTCCTTTTGAATTTTGTTTGTGTAATTGTTTCGCTAAGGCTAACAATTAGGGGCCGGAATGTTGGAGCCTATTTCTATTAATTGATGATTGATCAAATTATTATTTAGATGATGATGATGATTTAAATTATTTTAAATCATATTGCTTATTTTGATAATTAGTAACCGCTCACCTGCCTCCTCCGTGTGGAGCCGTCCCACTCCCATGATTAAGGGAGAGCAATCAGCTGTTCAGGGGGACGCTTCTTTTTGTGTTGAAGGAGTGAGGAGTGAGACAGTTTTATCTACCGCTAAATTATATTTTTGCCCAGAAAGTCAACTACGGAGAAAAATTAATTTTTGTTTTTGGAAATACATCTGAACATTTTTTGGATCGTTATTGATCTACGCGTGTGCTTATCATTTAGTGAGGCGTAAAACTCCTTCTCAAAAGACAGGATAAGACTCTTTTGAAAGAAACAACAGCCATAACAAGAACAGACCTGTGAGTCCTGCACAGCCCGACACTCAACATGTTTTTACTGACAGTTCACACAAAGACTTCTAAAAATGTGTCCCATAGGACCCAGTGTCCAAAAACAACCGTTTTTATTATAAACTCAAACAAGTTTCCCATTAAAGGAACTAAATTCTCTTTAGACTTTCATACAAACCTCCATCAAGTGTTCTTATTCATCTTTAGTATTAAAAAAAACATCCAACTGAATTAATTTATGGATCCAAAGTTCATGGAGGGACAAACATGTCCACTCAGCTGGACACCATGTGTGTGACTGTTGAACCAAATAAAAATGGATTTAACCAACAATAACAGAAACTGATTTAGTGTGTGAAAAATATGAAATAAAAGCATTTTTAATGTTGCCAACCTGATACAGGTGAAATATCGCCGGTGATGGATGGCGTCCAATTTAGTGATCATGTGACCAATAACTGATTTCTCCCAATAGAAAATAAATATTTGGAAATGTATAAATTACATTAATAATAACATGTAACATAATGCTAGTATATTTTTCTAACTTCAAGGATGTCCAGCTATCCTACATCCTGTCGGCCATCTTGCTTTTGCCTAAAATAATGTACATACCATGATGGGCCAGTAGGTGGCAGTGTATGTGACGACACACCAGCAGCTACTTTGTTGGCTGATATCTGCGACTATAACAACAAAACCCGAGCACATCCAAGAGAACAGCCTTTGAACAGCTGTCTCTGCAGAGACCACAACGCATGAGATCCATTCAGATCAAGTTTTTGACAAAGATGTGACGCATCGGACCAGGACACAAAAAGTGGACACGTCAGGATAACAAGCTAACGTTTACAACACAACAGTCTATTCAGCGTAGTCTCAGTGAGGTTAATGCGTGCTGGACTCCCCTACATGGCCACGCTCAGATCTCCAAAGCTTTCTGTGTGGATAATCGTGTGTAGCTGCTCTATAGGAGCCCAAAAATCAAACAAAGGCCTGAAAATGTGTCAAATAGTTCTCCTTTAACTCTTTAAATGTCAACGCTGAGCCGTACATCTGTTGGTGTGTTGATAGTTTCTTTTTTCTTCAGCTTTAATTTACCTGTCACATTGACTGTGCAGAAATCCAACACTGATCCATAACCTATGTCAAGGTAACATCCATAAAAACCAGATTCTTCAGTCCTGAGGGAGGACACATGAAGTCTGATTCTTCTCTCTCTGAGGACGTCTTTGTCCAACTGAACTCGTCCTTTAAAGGGACCGCGCAGAGGACGCTCAAATCCATTATCATACTCTAACAACTTGAAGTTATCGTGATCAGTGAACACAACACAGAAGATATAAAGAGGATCCAGAGAGCTGTTGGTGAAGGTCCACTCCAGAGTGACGTCCTCATTCTTGAAGACCTGATAGAAGCTCGGAGCAGATCTGACCTCAAATGTTTCTGTTGACAGAGAAGAAGAAACCAAAGTCACCCTGAAGTCTCTTTTTCTACAGGACACACATCTTTACACACCAGAGGACTTTTTACACTAACTTTGCAGTGCAGCTGGATCCATCTGATTTAGTAATTCAATTCAACCAGACCCGGATGATTTACTAAATCACTGGTAATTATGATAACGATTTTATCTCATGGTTTAGATCGTATAAAGTAGTTTTGTGAGTTTGTTTCTCCTCTAAAATATTCACATTAGTGCCGTTTAAAGCTGAACAGAGAGCAGAGGGACTGACCACAGACTGAGCAGGGCACACACAGAAAAATAATGGTTCTTAAATGGTTCTTTAAAGGGCTACATGGTTCTACCAAGAACCGTCACCCACTAAAGAACCATTTTATTGAATGAATGGTTCTTCAGGTTCCTCATATGGTTCTTTGGTATTTTAAAAGGTTCTTCAGTCTTATTTTCATTATTGAATGATGGGTGGGGGATGGGTGGGCTACATTACACAGTATATTGTCCAACTGTAAATTTTAGCATATAGAAAGGCTCATCCACATAAAGAACTACAGTCTATATTATTGAGCACTATCTTCATTATAGTTGTGATGTGGACTGTACCAGTTTTAAAAAAAACAAAATATTAATATAGTTACAGTGCTTGGTTCACTCTCAGATTGCATGTGTTATGAAAACAACACAAAAAAATGTTATTGCATATGTGAACATTTGAAGGTAAGATGCTAAAAAATGTGTAAAACACTTAAAACACTTAATGTGTTGGACAGTTCAAAATCTGAATCCTGCCCGGCAACAGGGGTTGCCAGGAAACCCCTGCTGGGGTCACGATCTTTCACAAAGAAACAGGCAGAGGATGGAGGCTGAATGCAAAGTGCCCTGCTTTTCCACCCTTTGGTAAGTAAAATTACCATCTAATTTGGGGAAATTAAGAAAAAATGTCAAAGGATATCAAAGTTGTTGTTTCTCTTAAATATAATTGATTTTTTTGTTTAGACCAAGTTAACAGTTATGTGAACCTGAACACCTAGCTATACTAACAGTGTTAACTGATGCCAGCCCTCATAAATGTAAAGTAACCCTCACATTAACTTAAATATTGACAATGTTTTACCAGATTTAAGAAAGTGAAGCTACATTTCGGACATTACAGTCACACAGTGTGTCGTATTGTCGAAGTGGCGATAAATCTGGGTGAAAATGGGTCGTGTTAAATGCACTGAAAGTGTTTTTCATAAAACCGTCATTTCTGTGGTTACTGAGCAACGGAGAGACAGTGTGAGTGAGTCAGGATGTTTTAGCTTTCCTGCTTCATATCTGATTAACAGGGGATTTTTATTGATTTATCAAAGTGTTCGGATTGAAAGAGTGAGCAGCGTGAATACCGGGGATTTGTCTTTTTGTCTTCTGTACGGGGATGGAAATGATGCGGTGTCGGGCGGGGACTGAGGTAAGGATGAGCGGTTGGTAAACACCAGTAATTAGACGGAGCCGGTTATATTTGCGGTGGTCTAAAACGACCGCAGCTTCGGTTGCCTTTACGTGTGCGCGTTTTTAATTTTAATCTTGGCAGTTACTGTGTGCCCTGGGTGTCTGATGGACTTCAAGTGCTAAAATTAAAGTGCTGCCATTCCGAAAGAGAGCGGGGCGGGAGAGTCCGCGCACAAACAGGTTAGAAACGCCACTAATTAGACGGAGCCGATTTGCTGGCGAGCCCCCGGACGACCCAGACCGGTGCAGTGTTGTCTGAGACTTATTTACTATGATTATGTATAAAACAGGCAGCGTTGTGTGCATCTGGACCATGGCCGTAACCAGCTATGAGGTCACCGAGGTCCGGACCTCTGTAAACATTTCCGAGAAAAAAAAATAAAACGAGCCCCAATCGGCGCATCAAACATATAAACACACCGGACAGCTTTTATTTTGAAACCGCGGCATGCAGGAAGTTCTCTGACGAAGCCTGTCATCGCAGTGACTTTGAAGGCGCTTGACAGGAAGCAGAGAACGACACCGTGAGGTGAGTGACAGGTTCTTTATTATTTTACCAACAAGCAGCCCGCTGTAAATGAAGTCGGACCTTCGGGTGTTTTTGACCAACACGATCTGACAGTGTCTGTAAACCTTCATGCAGACAGGTCCGTTATTTTCGGTCTGTGCTGACACAGCAGTATATCACTCTTTAGAAAGAGGAGGAGGAAGCCGGGGGTTTGATCCGAGGTCCAAACCCGGAATATTTCAGCAGGATTTAATTCATTTCATGTTTTCCCATGGTCTGTGTGAATACTGATTCAGACTGGCTTTAAACCTACTTTAAACGGGTACAAGACGTTCCGGTTAAATTATCTGATGACAGTTTGAAGTGCTGGACTGGCACAACCGTTAGGTAACCATGGCAACATACTCAAAGCATACAGTTCAAAAAGTTAAAGCTCACTAGTTAAAACACAGTTATTTTTTGATTGATATGTTGACAATACTGATTTAGTTTGCATTTCCATTTTTTCTATCAAATGTGGAATTTTCTGTGCTGCTCTTATGACAAGAACTGACTGTCTCAGTTTTTTAAAACAGATTGTTTTGTTTACAAAACATGTAAAAAAGGTGAGAGAATCTGCTAAGAGTTTCTGGCTTTAAAACAACCAATAATGCTCTAAATAAAAGAATCAGTGGATGTCATTGACTGGTCTGTACCAATATAACACCAAACTTTACATTTGATTTTTTTTTCTAAAAAATATATAGTTTATTTATATTTTTACTTAGATGGGTTAAATTTGCATTGATTACATTTACAGATCATATCACAGCAAAGTAATGTGGGCCTTTACTATTTTTTTAAGTATGTATATGTATGTATTAGGGATGTAACGATATGGAAATTTTGTATCACGGTTATTGTAACCAAAATTATCACGGTTATCATTATTATCACGGTATTGATGCAGTGTGCTCAAAATGTTCTAAAAGTACTTTTACACAGAATTGAAATCATTTAACCCCTTTATTATTATATTCATCACAGTTCTTTTGTCTTTTTTGTCAATAAATGTGTCAGACTCAGAGGCCAAACAATGCAAACTGCGCATGTGCACCTCGCATGAGGCTCCTTAATCGAGGGCAGATACATAGTTCTGGCTTTTCCAGGCAAAGAGTAGCATCACCGTTACTGAGGCAGTGTGGTGATCAATCATGATATAACAGTA
Source organism: Scarus forsteni (assembly GCA_036419115.1). Lineage (NCBI taxonomy): Eukaryota > Metazoa > Chordata > Actinopteri > Labriformes > Labridae > Scarus > Scarus forsteni. The sequence goes on from JAZDUH010000415.1 coordinate 2,011,767, forward strand.
ATTTTTATTGGACATGGTAACGATTATCATGGGAAATTTTATCCTGGTTTACCATTTTACCGGTAACCGTTACATCCCTAGTATGTATGCAGATAGATAGATAGATAGATAGATAGATAGATAGATAGATAGATAGATAGATAGATAGATAGAGATGTAAGTTGCAAAAAAATCGAATCCTTCTTTCTAAATGATCCTAAAATGACTGAACGGAGAAGCAGAGAGAAGCACATTGTTGACTGCCTGTCTGCCTGACTATAACTAAAACACACATTAGCCAAATAAAACATTTTTTTGCTAATACGTCCCTCTGTGTGTTTTTAAATGTGTGTAGTACATTCCACTTGGCAGTGTATCTGTTATTTTAGGTGACATTTTGGTGTGAATTGTACAAAAACTGATAAAAAGGGATTTTTTCCCCTCTCATCTCAATGTCTCAATGAGAAGAGGTTTCTAAAGTCTGAACAACAGAAAATCTCTCTCTTCCTCATTTGCTCAAATGTCCATTACTGTTACACTAACAACCCAAAGTAAAGTTCCATCATTTCACACTGTATGATTATATGCAGTCTAATATAAAGGAACTTTTTGCTACTAGTAGAGCTGCAGCTATCGATTATTTTTGTAATCGATTACTCTATCCATTTTTTGGGGCGATTAATCGGATAACGGTTACATTGCGCTCAATGCTACTTTTTTTTTTTTTTTTTTTTTACATTGAATCACTACACATTATTATCATTAGTAACACACAAAGCAGAAAAGCCAGGTCACTTAAATTAACAACTTACTTTTCTTATTTTGAACATTCTGAGCGTAAATGGGATCTCAAAATCAAAATCTATACTTTTATTTTCACTCTGGGCCATATCTTGCTTTTTTCAGTATTTTCTTTTAAGTTTGGTTATTTTTATTTTATTTGTATACATGCCTGTCTCTTTTTGCTAAATTATTGCCTTTCCTACTGTACCATATTGATGATCTTATTTTGTTTACTTTATTTCTAGGACCAAATTATATCATACTTAGATACTAAGATCATTTAACTAGCTAATGTACATTTCTATAACATATGAAAGCATTCCCTACACCTGCTTCCTCTACTCACTGTCAGTGTTTCCTCTTCTACTCCCTGCAATCAAATTAAATGTAAAGTTATTGGATGTGAAAAGTATGTGAACAAAATACAGATGATTCTGGGCAAGTAGCCTCCGCATTGATTTACGTTCTGAACCAGCCTTTACACGGAGCCATAATCAAAGTAGGTTATTTACTCACCCATATCTCAGTTTATTGATCATATTAGCTGCTTCTGCTGATGTATCGCGAGTGTCACCCTGCAGTGTTGCTCTGACGACGAACAGACCGGATGTTTACTACTGCAGCAGTGCCGACGTGCTATCATGCTAAGCTACGTGCTAAGCTAACTCCGTTAGACATCAGACACACTGCACTGTTTTCTTTTCGTCCCTTCTTGTAGTGACCACACACTTGGGACACTCTCTGCCATTTCTAATGTGGACTGTCTCCTTTCTGTCCCTCTCTTTTCTCTTCCTTCATGATTTTACAAGCCGCGCAGCAGCGGAGGTAGCAGGCGTGTTGTGCCACAGAAATTACCGTCCGTGTCAAACACTGTGCGCTGTACAGTAGTCCAGGTATATATTTTATATGTATAATTATATATGAAACGAGGCTTCGAGGCACAAAATTTGCTTCAAGGATATTTTGTAATCGAATACTCGCGATTATTCGAGGAATCGTTTCAGCTCTAAACACGAGTTTGTGTGCGTGGGTTAGGGTGTGGGTTGGGGGGTCAAGGTCTGGACCTCACCAATTTTGAAACCCTGGTTACGGCCCTGATCTGGACTATGAACTTTATAGTTATTTTTGGCTGTGCTCAGATCCATCAATTTGGTTATGGGTAAAAAAAAAAGTAAAACATTAATTATTATTAATACCAAAGTCCAATTAATGCACAAATGCCTTGCGAGCCAAACTTATGTCAACCCTTAATATTATTATAATTTAAGTATTTTATGTATGTGGACTTTGTTACCATGTAAATTGCATTACTCATCTGTTTATTTCTTATTTTCCAGCACACCACAGACACTGAAACTATCAAAGTCCGTGTAACTCTTTTTAGAGATGAGAAAGAGACTTGTAAAAAAAATCTATGTTAACAGAATGACCAAAGCCTTACTCAGCAAACAGACTGTGTGCTGAATAGGTTATTAAAATATAGCTTCGACTTCATGGAGTATATTGATGTTGACACTAATATAGATATGATGGACTTTGATAGATTTTATGTCTTCCTGTTAGCCAGAGGACCCCAGGTTGAGACTTGTCATGCATAGACTGATGGAAATCAGGTACACTTTGTTAAATTTTAGTTTCCAAAGATAACCATTTGTGTTTCAACAGTTATTAATTATTAGTTTTGTATAAAATGTCTTGGCTAAGTAATAGACATTAGTTTCATTCAAATTCTGTTAAACTGGTAGTCATGACACTGAAATGGCCTAGCTGTAAGATCTGACTTTATTATTTCTTCTTCACAGTCTATTATAAACAAGGATGGACAGAGTCAGCTCCTACAGCCATTGCTACAGAGGAAAGCCCCACAGTTACTCAAAGAGTATGTGACCACTGGTGCCCTGTTAAGGAAGCTCCTTGTGAAGACCTGCATAGGAGACCTGGTGCAGAGGTGTGGTTTGTAAGTACTGCACCATGCTTTACTTTATTTAATTATCTGCATAATATGTTCTTTAAAAAAGACACATGATATTCGTTATTACTCTGAAACATTATTCAAAACATGTTCCTATGTTACTGGTCTGTTTTAAAGTACAGTTAATGTGCAGGTGTTCTCATTGCACAATGGAAATGTGAGTCCCTTTTCTTTCTTGAACCAATAAACACAATTATTTCAATTGAATAAAACTGTACAACCAAATTTGAAAAAAAAAAGAGTTGTGAACAGGAAGAAGGGACAGCTGGTCTTCACAGCAACAGTTGACTGTTTTGAACAAGAATTGTGGCCTGCAATGATAGATTTTAAGGGGAACATGGATAAATAAACAGGCAAAATAAAGAAAAAAACATACACTAAGTGTCCTAACACTTTACCACAACAGGTGGTGAATTAATAAAATGAACAATAAATGTCAAGTGATTAGACACACTTCTCACCACGTGTTGCAACATAGTGTAACATTCACAAGGAACACTATCTTATCAACAAATGATAAATACTTAAAAATCTAATCAAATCATAACATCCATATCCCTCTTCCTACTAACCAAAATGCTCATGACAAACAGTTGTTCTTTTAAAAGAATATAGAATGGCTTCATTTTTATGTATGAATCTGATGAATTCTTTGTTCAAACTAGCTCTCCTTTATTTGATATGAAATTGTCAGAACTGCTCACTGAAAATCAACTTAATCATCTTAATCAGCTTTCATCGTACAAGCTTAATTGTGAAACATGCTTGTTGAAGTAACTTTACTCCAAAAAAAGGCAAAGACATGATGCTTGGTTGTTTTTATGATTGAAAGTGAAGACAATAAAAGCAATGCGTTTTTTTCTGTTTACTTAATTTATGAAGGAAACACAAATGAATGTGATATATGATTAGCATTTCTTTTTGTCCCAGTTATCCTCTTTGTTCAGAAAGGCAAAAACATCATCACCACTTTCCCATCCCTGAGTGTCCAGATAGCAGGTCAAGGGGATGGATTTGTAAGTAAAACTTTTCTTCAATAATGAATATTGGTTGTTACTTGAAATGGTCAATGGGGGTTGGATGCACACTGAAGAATGTATATTCATGTTTTGTTTTAAGTATTTCTTAAATACAAGGAACCTGTCATTATAATGGGATATGAGTAAAGGATTTTCTGTCTAAATCATAATAAAGTTCTTTTCCACTCAGTAAAATGTTTTGCAGGTATATCTACTGGTATTATTTGCAAAAGTAACAGTGGTAAAATCTGTTAAGTGTGTTTTATTTTATTGTTGTACACGTATGGTTGTGTAGGTCCAGGGATAGTAAGGTCCATTTATTTTGTTTTGTATTTACCTCTTTAGTAATTGGTAAATAATAGTCAATAATCAAATAATTATTAATAATTATAATTAAATAATTAATGATTCAAATATATATTGAGTGGATTTCTTTGGGATTGCATTCCTCCTCTTTAAATGTATTATGCATATATCTCTGCTGAAGAAAATGCTGCACAGAATGTATACTATTATATTACAGCATGTGTTCTGTTGTGTTTAACCTGTGCTAAACCTGTTTGTAGCCCACATGACACTGGGGAACTAAAATCTCATGTTAACTCACATCTGCTTTCCTTCTTAGGAGCATTACTGTGATCCAGTCTCTCATTGTGGATTTCTTGAGACCAAGCTGCGCAACCTTAGACAGAATCTTGAGCAAGGACAGAGGCGTTACAAGAAGCTAAAAATGATGACTACAGTGGAAAGGACATGCCTGATACCACTGAAGATGAACACATCAGCAGCACAAATGAGTGGACCACTGTGATCAAAAGGCTGCGACTCTCATCCGAGAACCTTTCAACACAGGGCCTGGATCAACAAGGACTCCCCCACTGTTGCTGAGATATTCATCGAGTATCCACTTTTTTTGGACATGCCAAGTCTGGTAGGTTTTTTGGTTCCTTGTTTTTGGTAGTTGCTTGTTTAAAAGTCCTATTTTACTCATCTTGTGAAGTTTAGAGTGAACTTCAGCAAACAGTACTTTCCTGTCCAGTATACAAGGAGTGGCATTGTCATTTTGTTGCATTTGTGATCACCAGATTAATGTTTTTAATTATTTATCTAACATTTTTGTTTTCTGGATTTAGCAGTTTTGTACGAGTTGTTGTAAATTTTTGATTTTCTAAATTAAAAAAAAAATCATTTGTTCCTGTCTGTATAAGCAGGACACAGTTTGGCAGCCTAACGGGCAGGGAAGGCAGATCTCTTATAAAGAAGATGGGAGACCAACATCATGCCAAAGCCCATATCAATGGCTGCCCTGGAACCAAGACTGTCATCACTGCTGACGAGTACTGAAGAGCAGTCTGTAGGTACACTTCTTCAAAAATAAAGTCCCCCAATTACTAAAGAAAAAAAGAACTAACTCAAAATTAATTTCCTTCTTGGTTTTGAACATGATATCAGTACAGCAAATCAGAACCAAACTAAAACCATTGTTTACTGTGTCTACAGCTGCTTAATTGTTTGCTTAGTGTGTGGAAAATACTTGTAAGGACTAATATGGCAAGGAAATGCTACATTAGATAATGACAATAAAAAACAACTCTTCTTTAGGTGTAAAGTGAAGCAAATTTGTTCAGTAATTCTGATTATGTTTTCTGATAGTGACAATAACAGTATTTCATTTGTGAATTTAATAATGTATTGCTTGACAGATTTCAATATTTTGATTGTTTGTCTTTATTGTCAGATGAGATCTGATTACACCTACCTCCTGCTGCTAACACACCTTCCCTCGGTGGGTACCAGTCGTTGCAGCATAAGATCAGCAATAACGCACCTAGTTGATGTTGCACCTGTACGTATTTGTTCAAGTTCAGAATCTGTTTACTGAAGATAAGCATTTGTCTGTAAGCTACTGATCACTCAACTAAGATTGATCTTTTTCTTTACCCTTTGAAAGGCTGCAGTGAGTATTGCATCACTTTGCAATGACCCAGCAACATCATCTACAACTCACCCCCCTGCTGATGTGCGTCGGTGATCTGAAGAGTACAACCAGGCAGTCTGTCATTGTTGCAAAGAATGATAACGTGGCCCTTCTTCTGGACGATGGCCTGACATGCTCTGTTGGTAAACTATGGGAACTCTACTTAGTATGTAACTTGTCCTTTCCTGCTCAACTCAGCCCCATCTTCACCTTCTTGAAGTATATCTATGACCTGCCGTTCTCCACTCAAAGAAAAACCAAAGTACTGGAGCTGATTTCACAGCTCAAGGCTTTTAAGTAAAGAACAATATTTACCTGTCCAAAATGCATGAAGACTGTGTTCACTGAGGTGGGACACCTCATTTGGCATCTTTATGAAATACACTGTTTATCAGATAAACAGAATATAAAAATTGTGTGGCCGAGACGGCTGCTGACAAGGAGTGTAAATTGTACCAGGGAGTTACTTGAAAGAACTGTGGACAGTTTGCAACAGTCAACTGCATGTTTTTTGAGTAGTTTGGATGTTCTTAAGTCTGGGAGCTTTGCTGACCTTTTATATGCTGTTGCTGTTATAAGTACAAGAATAGATATTGAATTATTGGCTACATTTTCTGTGTTTGCCTCTGCATGATTCAGGTTATGATACCAGTGAGTTATATTGTGAAGCTGGTATGTAGTGCTCAGTTCTGTTTAAGTCATTGCCATGTGTTCTAACTGTCCATATTTTTTTAACAGATAAGGTAATTTGAATCTCACTGTTTGGTAGGTTTCAAGCTCCACACAATTTGAATCTAGAAGTTTCCAATACATTTAATAGGTGTTGTCTTTTGACTGATGGTACCAAGGTAATTGTAACCTCAGCTCTTAAATGATTTTCATTTTTTGAAAATGTATTTTATCTGAATTGACTGTCTGCACATGAATTAAGTAAATTATAAAACAATTAAATTAATACATTTTGCTGCTTCATTTGTTTACAGTCATAAAACTTTAATAACATACTATTTTTATCAAAATATCATTTGTGCTAAAGAAACGCATCTTTCTGTCAAAATAACACATCTTTGGGTAGATTTATCTGACACAATAGATGTGTTACAGGAACATACACATTGGATTTGTTAATTCCAACACAACATGTGTTGTCCAAGAACCATTCTTAGCTTAAGAACCATTTTAAAGTGGTTCCTTATTGAACCAATTGGATCCACCAAGAACCATTCTCAGAAAGGTTCTTTGGAACCAGAAAGAACCAATTTTTGATGGTTCTTTGAAGAACTGTTTCTGGTTCCTCAAAGAACCTTGTCAAAAAAGGTTTTTTAAAGAACCATTTTTGTCATGGTTCTTTGAGGAACCAGAAGTAGTTCTTCAAAGAACCAGGTTTTAACGGTTCTTTGAAGCACCTTTGAAGGTTCTTTATTGAACCACTATAGTAAATGGTTCTTTAAAGAACCATGATGTAAAAGGTTCTTTCTGGAACCAAAAATGGTTCTTCTATGGAATCACTCTGAAGAACCATTTTCGGTTCCAGTTGGCTCTTTTATTTTTCTGTGTGTACTTTAACTATCATGTTTCATGCAGCGATGCCTCATAAGGAGAGATTACTAAAACAAGGAGAAAAGGAGCTTAATGAGGTCAGAATCAAAAAATAAAGCTATGAAATTAAAATAAAGGTGTCATAACTGATTTATTTTTGTTCTTCATATTGATCAAAATGGAAAAACAAGGTCCCTAACAACAGTTAGGCAGGTCAGTCACAGGGAGCCATTTTAAGTGCTGTTTATCTTTGCATCTTGTCATGATCATGTAACACTTGCTTAATCGGCTGCTGTTTCTCACATGCCCTTTTTACTTTCCACACTCAGATGAATACAGCCCACCTTCAACTGCATCAGCACCAGCACTCTCCTCACCAACCCCTCAACAGAAGCTGCTCAGTGTACCCCAGGCCATCAGGTAAAACATACACTAATTTTGCTTTACTCTAACAAATATATGAGGTTTTGGACAATGATATGGTACGATTTGGTTCTGTTACATTATGAATATGGGTTGTTACAATTCAGGCAGTGATATTGTAAAGTATGTAGTTTCTGTATGGTATTTCAACTTTGTGCTCCATGTGCTCCCTTTTTTTACTTTGAGCACCTGCCCCTCTTAAAGTCTTTGCATGTCCCTGAGGGTTAGGGTAGGGTAACCATTACCTAAAATGCACCAAGCATATGAAATCACTATTCATACAGCAGGTGTCTCCAAATGACCATAAAACACTTCAAGGAGAGAATTAAGCACTAGTGTCAGGAAAAAAGATATCAGGTTTTATGCATACATCAAATAATTTTTTCATCAGTAAAGAGATATCTCTCGAGCAGCAACATTTTGATATATTTTACTCCAAACTGAAGCAGGCATATGAAATCTATTTAAAGGAGTGCATATGTCTCCAAAAGCCTAAAACCCTCCAAGAGGAGAATTTAGCAGAAAAACACAAGTGTCAGGAAAAAGTTATCAGTTTATTAACAACATTAACATTCTTGTGAACTATAAGCAGATTGCTCTGAAACAGCAAAATTGTGACATTGTTTTACTCTAAATTGAAGCAAGCATATGAAATCTATTTAAAGGACGGCATAAGTCTCCAAAAGAGCCTAAAATACTTCAAGAGGAGAATTAAGCAGAAAAACACAAGTGTCAGGAAAAAGTTAAAAGTTAATTGAAAACATCACATTATTCTGTCAACAATAAGCAGAAACATGTTGACATGTTTTAATTTCAAATGCAACAAGCATATGAAATCTATTTAAAGGATGACAGAAGTCTCCAAAAGAGCCTAAAACACTTCAAGAGGAGAATTAAGCAGAAACACAAGTGTCAGGTAAAAGTAAGCAGATTTAAAAAAAACAAAAAACATTTACATTCTTGTCAAAATAATCAGATATATCTGAAGCAGAAACATTTTGACATGTTTTACTCTAAATTGCAGCAAGCATATGAAATGTATTTAAAGGACGACATAATTCTCCAACAGAGCCTAAAACACTTCAAGAGGAGAACTAAGCAGAAAAAAACAAGCTTTAGGAAAAAGTTCAAAGTTAATTACCGAAATTTATACAAAATATAAGATTATTTAAAACAGATCAGAATAAGTTTTAGTGTAATAGCAATGACTGAAACATGGCTGAAGGTCATGTGGTGAAGTAGATGGAGCTCAAATTGATGGATATTATGGTATCACACGAGTGCCAATATTAAAAGGAAATAAATGTGGAAATAAAAACAATCAATAAAAGAAGATTGGAAATAAAAACCGAATCAATAAAAGAGAATCAATAAAAGAAATGTAGAAATAAAACAATCAATGAAAGACATTTGGAAATAAAAACAGAATTAATAAAAGAAATTTGGAAATAAAAACAGAATCAACTAGAGAATTAATGCTGAGTGTGACTGCTGTGAAATGAAATTGCTAAAAAGTAATGCAAAGAAAGTTGAAAATATGACATGAATAGTTGTAAGCAGTAGATCACGGCTGAAATGTGTGAAATGTGCATAAAAATGTTTGCAGAACATTATAGATACTGGAGCTCAGGTGTGCAGGTCACGTGACCACGCTCTAACTTCAAAGAAATGTGTAAAAGTTGATGCTGCTTCAACGGTCATATCTCAGAAACTGTAGCAGATAGTGAAAAGTTCATCAAAACTGTTTGCAGTTGTGAAAGAAAGCAGAAAATGAATGACTGTTTTGTACCATGGTTAAATGTGTTGATATTTGTAGATGTACCTAATAAAGTGGCCAATCAGTGTAGTACGTCCAAAGTAAGGTTGAGAGTGTAAAGACTAGCATGATTACGCCATTGTAAAGAAGAATCTCTACTAGATGGAGAAGAAAAGTACCTGTGCCCCCTAGCTTTAAAGCTGTTTCAACACCTTTTATACTGAACTTGTAGAGTATGCCTGAAATGTTTGTATTAATGCTCTCAATAAAAAAAAAAAAAGTACCTCTGCCTTGATTTGAATGCCGGGTCTCCCACTCCGTAGTCCGTTGTGTTAACCATTTAACCACGGAACTAAATATGCTGACTCATGGAAAGCACGGTATTTCTCCTGACAACAGCACTGATAACGCTCGGTACTTCCGGGTATACGAACGCTCGCTGTGTCTAAACCGTAATAGATATCAGGAAAGGGATTTCACCGTGAGCATCCCAAGAACCTGCTGAAACGTTTAATAAAATTCTCATGTCTGTACTGCTAAAAATGTTAACACAGTGGTGAGTTAAAAACGCGCTTCAAAATGAAGCACTCGGCTTCGGTCTGAAGTCACATGACGTGCTCTAACATGAAGGATTTCCTCAAAAGTTGGTATTGCTTAAAAAATCATATTTAAAAAACTGTAGAAGCCAACAAAGCTGAAGATATGTAAAAATAGTTGAGAAGTCAGTGCAGCTTTTAAAGCATGAATGAAGTCTGTAGGTGGAAGCATGCCCAGTCTGTGGAGCTTCAAAGCTGCTGAAGTTTTCAGCAGAGCTGCAGAAATGTCCCATTGATCTCAATGTAAAAATACATGCAGAAATTATTTTTTACTGTAAAACGTGTAACTGTTAAACCTGTGAAAAATACAAGCGCACTTCTCCTGAACATGCTGCATATGTCTATTTTTTTCTGTGAAAATCTGTGCAAATGTGAAGCCTGTGAAAGGTGCCAAAATCTGGAGGAATAAGAAGAAAAAGAAAAAGAAAAAGAAGAATAAATTTTAGGGAGAACAATATGTTGAAAAGCTGACCCAGCATTATAAAAGAATCAATAATAAAAAAAAAATACAAACACAGTCATAATACGTATGTAATCCGTACCTTGTAAAAAAATGAACTCGATAACTTTATTAAAACCTTCTGAAACATTTTTGGACATATATTATTGATGATGATTTATTTAACTCTTATACGTAACATGAACCTTGTCAAGGACAATCCTTGGACAAAACAAGTAAACTTCTGAGGAGGGCAGATTTTGCCCAGTTTTACTAAGTATGTATGACAGGAGTCACTACCCGATCCGTACATATTTCTATGTATTTTTAATTTTAATTTTTTCACATGACTCTCTGGAGGACTAGCAGAATCCCTTCTTTGCAGACTTTCTAGCAAGGACCCACTCTGTCTCTAATTATTTCCTCAAAACTGTCCAAATTTCTTTAACAGGGCCTCGCTCAGTCTAGAAAAAATTTCCTATTAAAGGGCAAGTAAAGCGTCATTTCTAATAGTTTACTGTTCTTTTTTTTCTAATTAATTAATGAAACATGTAAAAATGTAGATGTTGCCCTGAGGCAACACTACACCATTACAGATTTACCATAACGGCATTTTGGTTTTGTGTCTTTGGGTATGACACACTATTCAAAGGTTTACCATTAAAATGTGTTTTGTACCTCTAGAATTTATAACCTTGATATATTTGAAATTAATTTGAGTAAAGATTAGGCTATTACTTAACAATCTCGTCTCTTTTACTGTTACAGTGAACTTTGGGAGCCTTCTTTGCAGAACACATGCTCATATCCTCCACACATTTTTCCTTAATTTACAGAACGAACCTAACATCACTCTATAGCTCTTCAATGAGAAAGAAGGTAGAACTGGTACTCTCAGATGATGTTAGTGAGGATGAGCTGTAATTAGGCAGTGATGAAGGCAATAAACTGCAGGCAATCTTGCAAAAAGAAAGTGAGAGTGACTGTGAGCCTGAGGATGATGACAGTGACAGACATTATCAGGATAAGGACAGGTATTACAAGTATACGTACAAGTATAAGATAGGGTGTGAAATGCACTAATAATTAAATAATGATTGTATTTTCTTAAAATTCATACAACTTGCTTAGGACATCTGGTTGTTTTCAGTTCCTCCTTAAGAATCAACTGAAAAGGACAGAGTAACTGCAGAGTAAAACTTTCTGAAGCTTTCCTCCAGTTCTACAATGGAAAAGCAGTCTCCTAAAGCCACAGAAGTCAAGTCTTTAATTGAATAGTTCATGTAAAGTTTGAACAGATACAGTCATGGAAAAAATTATTAGACCACCCTTGTTTTCTTCAATTTCTTGTTCATTCTAATATCTGGTACCACTAAACGTATAATACAATGAACACAACAAAAAATGCAGCTGGTCACATAATACTTTATGTCCTATTTGACATTCTTAAGCTTAATTGATTCCCAGGGTATATAAGAGGCCATTTCATGTCACAAGCAGCACTGCACATGCAAAGGCCTAGAGTGGTTTCCTGCTTACATTCAAGCCGTAGCACAACTCAGAAGTTGTCAGCTCTCACATAATGCCTAAAACAAAAGAATTATGTGAAGTCACAAAGGCAGCCATCTTGGCACTGCTGGAAATTGGCATGAGTGAGAGACAGGTAGCGAAAAAAACTGAAGATCTCCAAGACAGCCGTTCATTACAACAAAAAAAACAAGCTGAACATGGCACTACCAAATTGCTACCTGGCCGTGGCAGAAAGCGTCTTTCTACCCCACGAGATGACCGTGCACTCATCCGTTCCTGTGTCAGGAATCGTCGTAGACCTCCAGGGACCTTAAAATGAGTGGGCACTGTCGAGAAATGTGACTTGTTCAGCAAGGACAGTTCAAACTGACTTGTTGAAGCTGGTTTGAAGTCACACAGAGCACGCAAGAAGCCTTCATCAATGAAAGGCAGAGGAAGGCCCGGTTACTCTTTGCTCGAGACCACAAGGATTGGACTGTTGATGATTGGGCTAAGGTTCTCTTCAGTGATGAATCAATTTTGAATTGATGCCCACTCCAGCCAACTTACTGGTTAGGAGGAAGCCTGGAGAAGCTTACAACCCAGACTGTCTTGCCCCTAGAGAGTAAAACATGGGGGTGGATCAGTCATGATCTGGGGTTGTTTCAGTCTGAGTGGAACAGGGCAAATGCAATTGTGTGAAGGCGATACCAGGTCATGTACAGGACTACCCTTGAAAACAGTCTTCTTCCATCAGCTGGAAAAACTCTTTCCTGCCTCAATGACTGGATTTTCCAACAAGACAATGCCCCTTGCCACACGGCAAGGTCAGTTAAAAGCCTGGATGGAGAACCACAACATTCAAGACCATGCCTTGGCCTGCTCAATCACCAGATCTTAATCCAATTGAAAACCTGTGGAAAATCATCAAACTCAAAATGGAGAACCACTGAAAGCCCAAAAACAAAAGAAAATTTGTTTGAATTTGTCCAACAGGAATGGGCTGCTGTGACAGCAGAACAATGTCAGAAGCTGGTGGAGAGCATGCCAAGACGCATGGCTGCAGTCATCAAAAACAATGGTTATGCAATCAAGTATTAACTCTTGTGTGTATCATGTGTTTAAAGCAAACAGAAAAGAAAACATGGAATGCTTAAAAGTAGTGTTTTTGGCGGTACAATGCCATAGCTATTGATGTAAGAATTTAAGTAATTTTGGTTATTATCAAGAAAACCATGGAAAATGAATAATTCTTAGTTCTTAAATTAAACTCTCATGAGCTATTTTTGTTGTTATCATTATAATTGTCCAAACAAATGTACCTTTAGTTGAGCCAGGCATTAAAATTAACAAGAAATTGAAGAAAACAAGGGTGGTCTAATAATTTTTTCCATGACTGTATGTTTAGCCTCATTGACACATTCATTCCAATACGATACTCCTCAATGGTACTGTGTTGCCTCCAGGCAACATTTAGACATGGAATCTCATAAAAAGACTTATTTTTTAAAAGCTTTTACTCTTGAGATGGAATGCATCGTAACTTGTTGAAGCCATCAACTGTTATACATGTGTTTTTAAGAACAAAAAACATTGAAATATAAATAAATAACTCTGTTTATTCATTACTGACCATTATGTTACAGTGTTGCTTCAAGGACATGCACCCACAAAATATTTTCTTGAAAATTTCTTGAGATTAGGTTGTGAAAAGCCCTGAAGTGTCCTGAGTGCCATTCGCCCCCTTGTGTCTTACTAGAATAAATTGTTTGAATCTTAGTTTTACAGAAGTATTGTTCTTTCACTTTTGCAGACTGGACTGTTGTCACTAAATTATAATATTATGATTATAATAAAGTAACTAAACAATATAACAGCAATTGTACAACTTCAACTTTTTTCTCTTAAAACTGTCATGCCCAACATTTTGTATTAAAAGTGCACTGTGTTGCACTTTTAATAGACCTTTCCAAAGCATTTGACACTGTTGATCATGCCCTGCTGCTGAATACACTAAATCGTATTGGCCTTTCTAACCATGCAGCTTCCTGGTTCGAAAACTATCTGGAGGGTAGATCGCAGTGTGTTCAAATGGCTGGTTCTTCCTCTTCTTATTTGGAGGTCTCAAAAGGTGTACCCCAGGGTTCGGTCTTAGGACCTATTTTATTTTCTGTTTACATCAACAGCCTGTGTGTCACTTCTTATCATCTTTATGCAGATGATACTGTAATTTATTGTTGTTCTAACTCTTATATCCAGGCTTTTGAGTACCTGCAATCTGCTTTTAATCTGTTTCAGTGTCGGCTGCAAAAACTCAAACTGGTTTTAAATGCAGATAAATCCAAACTGATGGTGTTCTCAAACAACAGTGACTTGTCAGAGAAACTCCCTGAAATCCTTACCTCAAGGGGTGTACCTACATTGAGGCAGTGGCCAATAATTTTAAATATCTGGGTTTTCTTATTGACCGTGAGCTCTCCTTTAAAGCTCACATTGCCAAACTTGTTTCAAAACTCAGGGGTGAAAGTTGGGTTTTTGTAGAAATAAGTCCTGCTTTCCCTCAGGGCTCGTAAAATGCTTGTATCTGCAACATTTTTACCATTACTGGATTACGGGGATGTTCTTTACATGTCTACTTCAGGTAAATGCCTCCAGTCTTTGAATGTTGTCTATCATTGCGCTTTGAGATTCATTACCGGTTGTAGTCGTCTTACCCATCATTGTGAGCTCTATGCTTTGTCCGGTTGGCCTTCCTTGAGTGCTGGCAGGTATATGCACTGGATGATCCTCATCTACAAGACTCTTCTTGGACTGGTTCCTTCTTATCTTTATCTTCTTCAAAGAACTGGAAGCCTTTATGCCTTGCACGCTCAAGGCATCATTCGTCTGTTTGTTCCTCGTGTCAGGACTGAATTGGGTAAAAAAGCCTTTAGCTTTGCAGCTCCCTCTGCATGGAATGCTCTACAGACAGACTTTAATCTGTCCGAACTCATTTCTCTTGGAGCCTTTCGGTCCATGCTAAATGACAGACAAGAGACCATGGACCAGAGCCTGTGTTTATGAAACTGTTTTGTGAGTCACCCTGTAGCACTTTTAGCACTTTTCCTCCAAAGCACTTTGTTTTTAATTATATCCTGTAATATATTTGTGTTTTATTTGTTTTCGCGAGTCACTTTAGCATTTTACCTTCAATATCTCTAAGTATTGTCTGTTTAAAATTAATCTTGCATTATTGTAATTTATTTATGTACTGACGTGTGCTGCTGACCTCTTGGCCAGGTCACCCTTGCAAAAGAGATCTCGATCTCAATGGGTCTTCTACCTGGTTAAATAAAGGTTAAATTAAATAAAATAAAAAATAAAAAATTAAAACAATGATACAATGGAACATCATTGTCCTTTTGTTTGATTTGATAGCAAAGCTCTTAATACACTTGCTTTTATTGTATTATATACATCATCAAGCAACCAGACAGCTTAAGCATACAAATACAATGATAAGAGTTATGATTTAAAATGAAAAGTAACTGCTGTAGTAATTAATCATGTTTTTTTCTCACTCTCTCTCAACAGGTCCCTTTTCAAGCACTTCTGAGTCCCCTATTCCAGCTCCCTGTCTAAGAATAATCCAAAGGCACTTTGAAGAGCCACACAGCCACAACAGTATCTTGTTTTCTACTTTTTCTGTTGTTGCGGTTGTTTTTATTTACTTGTGCGTGATGACTCGACCCAAATTTAAGCCCTGCCCATCCTGCCAGGCTCTCAACCAGGCAAGCAAGAAAACTTGTCATGCCTGTTTTGGGAGCCTTTCTTCCAAAAAAAAAAGTTTAAAGAAAAAGAGTGATCTTTTGATGCAGTGAGGACAAAGTGTCCTCCAAAAAAAAAAATGCAGGGCGGGTAATTGACTCTGCCCACATTGCAGTAAGTAAAAGTGCTCCTGTTTAAATTTTTTTTTTTTGAATGTTAGCTAGAGTGAAAGAATATGAACAACCTTTCTTTATAGTGATCTTTCTTGCCAGATGTATCAGGTAAGCTGTTTGGGATCTAACAATTAGTTTTTCTGTATTATTATTTAGTTCTTTTTGGTGGTAATGCGGTTTACTCCTCATATTCTCACTCAATCTGCAGTGTTTTGAAAACTGGTTTAAGTTTACACATTGTTAACACCTCCTCCCTCTCTATACTATTGCAAGAAAGATAAAATATGTATTGTATGTATGTATGTCTTCTGTCAAATATTTATTTTTAAGAATTGTAAAAGCAGATTTGCAGGGTGACTGTACATTTAATCAGAAAGAAAAAAACATCAGTAAGCAGCATCGCTGCTTCTTCAATTATATTTTTGTTTGGTGGTACTAGTAACAGGTAGCTACATTTTGTTCCATTTTATTTTACTCTATTAAACGTTTCCAAATAACTGCTTTGTTTACTGTGTTTACACGTCTAATTGAGTAGGTTGACCTGTTAACTGTTTTTGTTTATTTAAGGTGA
This sequence comes from Scarus forsteni, assembly GCA_036419115.1. Lineage (NCBI taxonomy): Eukaryota > Metazoa > Chordata > Actinopteri > Labriformes > Labridae > Scarus > Scarus forsteni. The sequence continues at coordinate 2,028,251 of JAZDUH010000415.1, forward strand.
GGAAACTTGAGGCCCTCGGCTACAAGCCCATTTTACTTATTGGCAGGAGGGAGCGGAGAGCTCCAGATAAGTGGGTAGCAAACATAATTACCCATCTGCAGCCCAGTCCAACTTCAAATGAAGAGAAGATGAAGAGGGCTTATGAATTCCTTTTAACCAAGAGTAAGAGTTATATCTTTTAGCAAGTAGTGATACTTTAATAAACTTTGTTCATATTTAAAAATTAGAAATTACATTTACTTTATATAATGGTAGCAATTTCAGCACCACCAACCAGCACCAACACAGGCCCCTCGACAGCAGAGGAGCAGGAAAGCTCCACAAGGGCCCAGAACTTGAATAGAGGTCAGTCACAGACGCTCAGTCCAGAGCAGCCACAGACCCTCAGTCCAGAGCAGCCACAGACCTCCACCTGCAGCCAGGGCAACCTCAGCACAGGGCAGCCACAGACCTCCACCAGCAGCCAGGGCAACCTCAGTCCAGACCAGCCACGGACCCTCAGTCCAGAGCAGCCACAGACCTCCACCAGCAGCCAGGGCAAACTCAGCACAGGGCAGCAACAGACTCTCAGTCCAGACCAGCCACAAACCTCCATGAGCAGCCAGGGCAATCTCAGCACAGGACAGCCACATACCTTCAGCTCAGACCAGCCACAGACCTACACCAGCAGCCAGGGCAACCTCAGCAAAGGGCAGCCACAGACCCTCAGCCCAGACCAGCCACCGACCTCCACCAGCAGCCAGGGCAACCTCAGTCCAGAGCAGCCCGGACCTTCAGCCTAGACCAGCCACAGACCTCCACCAGCAGCCAGGGCAACCTCAGCACGGGGCAGCCACAGACCTTCAGCCCAGACCAGCCACATACCTCCACCAGCAGCCAGGGCAACCTCAGCACAGGGCAGCCACAGACCTTCAGCTCAGACCAGCCACAGACCTACACCAGCAGCCAGGGCAACCCTAGTCCAGAGCAGCCGCAGACCCTCAGTCCAGAGCAGCCATAGACCTCCACCAGCAGCCAGGACAACATCAGTCCAGAGCAGCCACAGACCCTCAGCCCAGACCAGCCACAGACCTCCACCAGCAGCCAGGGCAACCTCAGCACAGGGCAGCCACAGACCTTCAGCCCAACCCAGCCACAGACCTCCACCAGCAGCCAGGGCGACCTCAGCACAGGGCAGCCACAGACCTTCAGCCTAGATCAGCCACAGACCTCCACTAGCAGCCTGGGCAACCTCAGCCCAGAGCAGCCACAGACCCTCAGTCCAGAGCAGCCACATACCTCCACCAGCAGCCAGGGCAACCTCAGCACAGGGCAGCCACAGACCCTCAGCCCAGACCAGCCACAGACCTACACCAGCAGCGAGGGCAACCTCAGCACAAGGCAGCCACAGACACTCAGCTCAGACCAGCCACAGACCTACACCAGCAGCCAGGGCAACCTCAGCACAGGGCAGCCACAGACCTTCATTTCAGACCAGCCACAGACCTACACCAGCAGCAGGGGCGACCTCAGTCCAGAGCAGCCACAGACCCTCAGTCCAGAGCTGCCAAAGACCTCCACCGGCAGCCAGGGCAACCTCAGTCCAGAGCAGCCACAGACCTCCGCCAGCAGCCAGGGCAACCTCAGCACAGGGCAGCCACAGACCCTAAGCCCAGACCAGCCACAGACCTCCACCAGCAGCCAGGGCAACCTCAGCACAGGGCAGCCACAGACCCTCAGTCCAGAGCAGCCAAAGACCTCCACCAGCAGCCAGGGCAACCTCAGTCCAGAGCAGCCACAGACCTCCGCCAGCAGCCAGGGCAACCTCAGTCCAGAGCAGCCACAGACCCTCAGTCCAGAGCAGCCACAGACCTCCACCGGCAGCCACAGACCTTCAGCCCAGACCAGCCCCAGACCTCCACCAGCAGCCAGGGCAACCTCAGCACAGGGCAGCCACAGACCCTCAGTCCAGACCAGCCACAGACCTCAACCAGCAGCCAGGGCAACCTCAGCACAGGGCAGCCACAGACCCTCAGTCCAGAGCAGCCACAGACCTCCACCAGCAGCCAGGGCAACGTCAGCACAGGGCAGCCACAGACCTCCACCAGCAGCCAGGGCAACCTCAGCACAGGGCAGCCACAGACCCTCAGCCCAGAGCAGCCACATACCTCCACCAGCTGCCATTGCAACCTCAGCACAGGGCAGCCACAGACCCTCAGCCCAGACCAGCCACAGACCTCCACCAGCAGCCAGGGCAACCTCAGCCAAACCCAGCCACAGACCTCCACCAGCAGCCAGGGCGACCTCAGCACAGGACAGCCAGGGACCTTCAGCCTAGACCAGCCACAGACCTCCACTAGCAGCCTGGGCAACCTCAGCCCAGAGCAGCCACAGACCCTCAGTCCAGAGCAGCCACATACCTCCACCAGCAGCCAGGGCAACCTCAGCACAGGGCAGCCACAGACCCTCAGCCCAGACCAGCCACAGACCTACACCAGCAGCCAGGACAACCTCAGCACAGGGCAGCCACAGACCCTCAGCCCAGAGCACCCACAGACCCTCAGCCAAGACCAGCCACAGACCTCCTCCAGCAGCCAGGGCAACCTCAGTCTAGAGCAGCCAGAGACACTCAGCTCAGACCAGCCACAGACCTACACCAGCAGCCAGGGCAACCTCAGCACAGGGCAGCCACAGACCTTCAGCTCAGACCAGCCACAGACCTACACCAGCAGCAGGGGCAACCTCAGTCCAGAGCAGCCGGGTCAATGACATGACATGCATATTTTTGTGTCCGAGTACAACATTTCCTTACAGAATAAATTAAGCAATTCACCACATGTATTACTTTAAAGTACAAAATCTATTTCATGTTTATATATCTCCAGCACACTCATACAATACTTTTTTTTTCTTTTGGAGCACCTCAAACCCCCAAAATGTCAGGTGGCACAACCGTCCGAGCAAATGAACACACTAATTAAATTATAAAATTAGTATGTCAATGATACTAAATTTAAAAAATGTATACTGTGGCATTATTTCATTTTTGAAACATTTCAATTAAAACACTTCTTGCAAATAAAACAGTTTTTAATCTCTTGAGGCAGCTCAAAAACTTTTGTCCGCTAATTTGCAGTTTGCTAAATATCAGGAGGGCGCAACTGTAGCATAGGATTTTTATTTGGAAGTGAAAATGAGATAACAGTAAAAAGGATATTGTATCATCTAGAAGACCCCAACTGACATCTGAGACCAAGTGAAAAGTTTTGTAGATCTCTCTCAAATACTGATAAAAATTCATATTTTTAGTTCAGAGGTAGGCTGATACAATTTTCATGTCAGGTGGTACAACCAATGTAATACTATTAAAATATCATTTTAACTTAAAATAACAAATTTCATCTAAAATGATACATAGTTATTTTATGAAAAAGGTTAATGCTTATACAGTTGTCCAAGCAGATGCCTGTTTAAACTGAAAATAAGTTGTAATGTCAGGCGGCGCAACCAGTGAGTCAGTGGCACAACTGCAGGGAATGTCACTATAAGAGATAAGTAGTGGTGCTAGAGTCATTATCAGTTACATTTCTATTTTTTTTTTCCTTCTAATTTTTAGTTAAAATGTCATAATTTAAAGTTTTTTATTGTAATTGTGATTTCGTATTGAGAAAATTTTATTTATACCAATTATCGGCCAATTATAGCCCTTTTCAAAGTATTCAACATCGGCCAGAGTTTTGCCGATTTAACGCAATATATTTTTAATTTCTCAAACAGTAAACACTGTTCGTTGTCCAAGCCGCGCAGAATGATGACGTGGTAGATGGCGACGCACGTTGGTGGTGGCTCTTCTTACCTCTCTGTTAATGCTTTGTGTGTGAATGACTCGCCTACACTCACACAGAGTTGTTCATTTAAGACTGAAGGTCCGTCATGAAAAGCAACTTTACGCTGTGCATAATGACCCACTGCTGCTGCTGGACACAGAGGGAACATCAGGCCCTCTGCTAGTTTGGCTTGGATCAGCCTCACAGTAGGGCTGGACAATTAATCGGATTTTGATCGTGATTTCAATTTTGCCATCTGACAATCATAAAAATGTTATAATCGAAGAAAAACGATTAATATGCCACACAGTGTGGAGTGCCTTGTATGCAAGTTCCTGCACTTCAAAGCTTTTCTGTGTTCCACGTGCAGCCACAGCGAGTGTGTGTGACTTATGTGGATCAATGATACTGTATGTGCCACTCACTGATTCTTTAAAGCTGTGTTAAATCAATACTGAAGGTTTTAGATAAGTGAATAATTGTGTATATTAATTGTGATTTCAATATCAATTAAAATAATCAGGATTCTTATTTTTACCATAATCGTCCAGCCCTACCTCACAGACAGACCGAGCACCGCCGAACAGTTTTCTGACCGATGCCACCTCTGTCATTCTCAATACTGATGAATTGGACCTTCTGGTGGCACGGGATCAGTTTAGCCATGACTGTTTTATTGTGATTATGACGGAAATCTGGCTTTATCTGCTTGTTCCCAACACAGACACTAAGCTAATGAAGTGTCTGATGTGAATGTTTTAGATGGAAAATAGGTGGCATTAGCACAGCTCCTCGGAGGCTACGTGATCATCAGCAGACTCATTCAGGGGAGGCTTCAGCGTAGCTGGGGACTTTAATCAGGCTGTTTAAATAAGTTTGTGAAATAGGTGCAGTGTCCCACAAAATATTTGGATTTCCTCACGCACATTACCTCATATTTAAAATAATAAAGTGGTTCTACCTGAACTAAAACCTGCTTCTGATAAACTAAAGTGGACTGAAAGGCAGATGTGACAAAGAGTTCATAAATAATCTCTATATTTACATTTTTAAAAAGGTAATTTGCTTTATTTTGCAGGAATTTGCCTCAGTTTAACACACTCTTTTATATTGTACTTCATAGCTGCAGAGAATAAAAATAAAAGAGGACTATAAAAAGAATGTTACCTCAAGTTGTTTTTTTCCTGTTAACAACTTTTTGAAAAGTTGTTCTATCTTTACTATAATCTTCCTCTAATTTTAATCAACAAGAAGTACAAGATACAGAATGACTCTTTTTTAAATGTGATATAATTAATTTCCAAGGAGTTTCCCAAGAGAATGCATTTTTGCATGTTTTTGTACTCCAAATTTCCTTTGTGGTGTAAAGTTTAACAAATAATCGGTATTTTTTTAATGACAAATATCGTTTTGGCATCGGCCCAAAAAAATTAATATCGGTCGAGCTCTAATACCAATGCTATTAAGGTTCCTGCGAATCGATCAATTCTTCAATTATTCCCTGATTGATTCCTGCAGATTTTTCCTGTGAGCAAGTGTTGGCCTGTAGATTTTCAGTGTCAACAATGTCAAACACATGTCACAGCATAGATAACTTGTTCTGCAAGTTGCTGGTATTTCCACTCCCTTAAGGTTGTGCAGTAGGCGCCTTTTGTAAAAGACTAAGCCACAATTCTGACACTTCTGAACCCTGTCAGTGGGAGGAATTGATAAGGGAATTGATTAACAAAAAGACTCTTGATATTAATTATTTTATGGAGCTGTTAACGATTTTCAACTGTAATTGGTATTCGATTTTCATCCCTAGTAAATATTAAATTAACTAATCACTTACAAAGGTAATTTTTTTTCATCATTGATTTATCTTTTATTAATACAGTTGCATGAAAAAATATATAAGACCTTTGGGATTACTTTAGTATGTGAACTTTTGGGTTTAGTAACTGGTTGACCCTCCTATGGCAGCAATAACCTCATCCAAACATTTCCTGTAGATCAGACCCATCTTCTCCACCATGTTTTCTGTCATTTCTAATGTGGTCAGGTGGCACAACTGTTCCTTGTCAGTTGGTGCGACCGGGTAAAATATTAATTTAAACCATCAAATAACAAGCTAAAGTGAACAAAAGTAGATAAGTTGGATGAGAATAGCTATTTTATTGAATTCATTTATTTGCAAAATTTTTATTCAATTTTTTTGTCTTAAAATACAAAATCAAATGACAAAAATGCTTAATATCTGGACTCTAGAATGTAACACGCTTGAATTATTGTAGATAAAAAAATGTACCCACAAATTAATAATGTATGAGTCACCACAGACACTTAAGGAATACTTGCCCAAAATGTCGCTTAGAAAAATTAACAGAAATATATAAAAATACTTACATATTATTGGTTGTGCCACCTGACATTTTCTGGGGTTGTAGAGCTAAAAATACTTAAAAAAAGTAATTTAAAACATAAAAAATGTTAGTTAACTGACACGTTTGCAGGTAGGACCCAGAAGCAAGCAGTTTGATTTGAACAGTCTTTATTAACCAAGTTCAGAAACAGTTCAGTGCGGGTTGCGAACCCGCGACCAGGAGATCTGTGGACAGGCGCTCTCCTGACTGAGCTAACCCGGAGCTGAACAGCTGTTGGTTCCCACAGCCTTTTCAGGGAAGAGGCTGAGGACGGAGAGGAGCTCAAACAGTCTTTACAGGGGAGTAGCTGATTCTTGAGCGGGGCTTCAACCCGCACCAGCGAACTTAAGAGGTGAACACTCCTCTGATTGCAGCACCTCAGAGGAGTCCAAAACTGACACCCACACCGTTGAAACAGAGAACAGGCTGTGGCTTGAGCGGGGGTCGAACCCGCGACAGCTCGGTCCACAGTCGGACGCCTTACCGACTGAGCCACCCAGGCGATGCAGTGACAGAAGCTCACACAGTCTTTATAGAAAGAGGTGAAGCAGGCTTGACTCACGCACAGACGGGCTGAGGCGCTCAGGAACACTTGGAGGAGGGATTCAGGCGAACTCGCGTTGTCGAAGACAGGCAGGAAGTCAGACACCAGGCGATTAGCTGGCGTAGAGCAGACTGGGTTCGCAACTGAAGACGGAAGCAGGGTCAGGTACCAGGCGTGGGTCTGGCGTGAAGCGGGCTGGATTCGGCAACAGGAGGCGGAAGCAGGGTCAGATACCAGACTCGGGTCTGGCGTAGAAGCGGGCTGGATTCGGCAACAGGAGGCGGAAGCAGGTCAGATACCAGGCGTGGGTCTGGCGTGGGGCGGGCTGGATTCAACAGGAGACTTCAGCAGGATCGAAAGCCGGGATTCAGACAGGCGGATGAATACAGGACAGAAGCTAGTCGATACCTTGGAGTCGAGCCGAGGTCAGGCGTATGAGGCAGAGTCTGGGGACGAAACTGGTCGGCAACGGGTGATCAATCCGGGAAACAAGTCTGGACCTTTCAGCATGAGTGCGACAACAGTCTGGCGCTGGTTGAGTGTGGAGCTGGGGCTTAAGTAGCTGGCTTGATTACGGAGATGAGCTGCAGGTGTGGCGGCACAGGTGAGGTGAGTGAGGACTGATTAAGGTGCAGCTGGGAGTGACAGGCTGTGGGAGAGGCTGAGGCTGCAGACTGAGATTGTGACAGAACCCCCCCTCAAGGGGCGGCTCGGCGTCCACAACATCAACAGGGGTGGGGGTGGGAAGAGTACCTAGTACTCCTCCGGCGGAGTCTCTCACGGACGTCAGGTGGATGGGGAACCTCCTCCTCCTCTTCAGAGTCCTCCGCGGTGGGAGAGCCTACAGGACTGGCGAGTGAGGGTTGCCGAGCTGGACGTCCCCGCCTTCTTAGGGACGGCTGCTCCGGATGGTCCACGTGAAACTGCCGCACCAAGGCTTTATCAAGGGCGTCCGGGAAGGTACCCATGATCTCTCCTCTGGACCATATCCTTCCCAGTCCACGAGGTACTGTAGGCCTCTTCCTGCGCCCGGCAGGAGCGGAGCAGGCAGCCGGATGGTGAATGCGGACCTCCGTCGATGATGCGTGGAGGAGGAGGAGGAGCCACGACTGGAGACAGGGGACTCTCATGGACCGGTTTAATCTTGGAGACATGGAAGGTGGGATGGACCCTCATGGATCGGGGAAGGACCAGCCTCACTGCCGTCGGGTTAACGATTCTCTGTATGGAGAAAGGACCAACAAACTTAGGTCGAGCTTCCTGCTCTCAACCCTAACAGGTAGGTCTTTGGTAGATAACCAAACTTTCTGACCTACCTGATAGGTTGGAAACAGGAAGTCCAGCGGTTGGCAGAAGAGGAGTAGCGATGGGCGGCCCTCTGGAGTGCAGCCCTGGCTCGGGCCCATGTCCTTCTGCATCGGCCAGGCGAAGGCAAGGGCAGGCAGACAGGAGACCTCATTGTCCAAGGCCGGGAACAACGGGGCTGGTAGCCGTGGAGACACACTGGAATGGGGACAAGCCAGTTGAGGAGGAGACCAGGGAGTTGTGGGCGTACTCCACCCATAGGAGCTGCTGAGACCATGTAGAAGGGTTCTGGGACACAGTGCACCGAAGAGCCGTCTCCATCTCTTGGTTCATCCGTTCCGATTGTCCGTTGGTTTGTGGATGGAAGCCAGAGGATAAGCTGGCGGTGGCTCCCAGGAGGTGGCAGAACTCCTTCCAAAAACTGGCGAGAACTGGGGCCCGCGATCCGACACCACGTCCACTGGAAGGCCATGGAGGCGAAAAGGCGTGATGGAGGACCAGTTGTGCGGTTTCTTTGGCCGGCAGGAGCTTCTGCAGGGAATGAAGTGTGCCATCTTGAGAATCGGTCAACCACGGTGAGGATGGTGGTGTGACCATCGGAGGGAGGTAGTCCGGTGACGAAGTCCAAGGATACATGGGACCAAGGACGATGTGGAATAGGCAGAGGTTGGAGGAGACCGGCAGGAGCCTGGTGAGAGGGCTTGTGTTGGGAGCAAACCTGGCAGGCTTTTGAAGTCAGTGTCTTCCTCCAGATTGGGCCACCAGAACCTCTGCGAAGAACCTCCTGAGTGCGAAGGGATCCAGGGTGACAGGTCAGATTCGAGGAGTGGGCCCATTGCAGAACTTCAGACCGAAGGGCGTCAGGAACGAAGAGACAGTGAGGAGGACAAGAACTAGGACCAGCCTGATCCTGGGAGGCAGCCTTGACTCTTTCCTCGATGTCCCAGGTGAGGGTAGCGACACAGGGGAAGCCAGAATGGGGGCAGGTTTCTCTGGGTTGTCCTCGTCTGAGGTACAGACGAGAGAGGGCGTCAGGTTTGGTGTTGCGGGAGCCAGGTCTATAGGATAAGGTGAAGTTAAACCTGGAGAAAAACAGGGACCACCGGGCTTGACGGGCATTCAGTCTCTTGGCCGTTTTGATGTACTCCAAATTCTTATGATCGGTCCAAACCAGAAACGGATCCTTGGCCCCCTCCAGCCAGTGTCTCCACTCCTCCAGGGCTAACTTGACAGCCAGGAGCTCACGGTTGCCGATGTCGTAGTTTCTCTCTGCCGGGGTCAATCGACGAGAGAAGAAGGCGCAGGGATGGAGCTTGTGGTCTGACGGGGATCGTTGGGACAGAACACCTCCGACTCCCACATCGGAGGCGTCTACCTCCACCAGGAACTGGAGATCAGGATCAGGCATTTGGAGGATGGGAGCAGTGGTGAATCTTTCCTTCAGGGTGCGAAAGGCAGTGTCTGCATCAGGAGACCAAAGGTAAGTTTTCTTGCTGCTGGTGAGTGCAGTGAGGGGAGCAGCGACAGTGCTGTAGTTTCTGATGAACCTGCGGTAGAAGTTGGCAAAGCCCAGGAACCTTTGAAGTTGCTTGCGGGACTCAGGGACAGGCCAGGAGGTAACGGCAGAGACCTTAGCCGGGTCCATTTGGATGTGACCTTGAGAAATGATGAAGCCCAGGAAGGAGACTGTGGGGACGTGGAATTCACATTTCTCCGCTTTAACAAAAAGTGAGTTTTCAAGGAGTCTCTGCAGCACGGACTGGACCTGATGCACATGGTCACTGAGGTTCTTTGAGAAGATGAGGATGTCGTCGAGGTAGATGAAGACGTATTTGTTCAGCATGTCCCTGAGTACGTCATTCACCAAGGCCTGAAACACTGCAGGGGCATTGGTTAAACCAAAGGGCATCACCAAGTACTCATAATGTCCTATGGGGGTGTTGAAGGCCGTCTTCCACTCGTCCCCCTCCCTGATGCGGACGAGATGGTAGGCATTCCTGAGGTCAAGTTTGGTGAATACAGTGGCTCCCTGAAGCAACTCGAATGCAGAGGAGATGAGAGGCAGGGGGTAACGGTTTTAACCGTAATGTCGTTAAGTCCTCTGTAGTCAATGCAGGGCCTCAGAGAGTGGTCTTTCTTCTCAACGAAGAAGAACCCTGCACCAGCAGGGGACGAGGAGGGGCGGATGATGCCAGCGGCCAGAGAGTTCTCAATGTACTCCTCCATCGCCTTTCTTTCTGGAGCCGAAGGGAAAACAGCCTTCCCTTTGGAGGTGAAGTGCCGGAAGGAGGTCAATGGCACAATCATACGGACGATGAGGGGCAGAGAAGTGGCATTGACCTTGCTAAACACAGCGCTGAAGTCGTGATACTCGGGGGGCACACTGGAGAGTTCAGGCTGGACCTTGGAACAGACAGATGGGTGTGGGGACAAGGCATCCTTCAGGCAGGTGAGATGACAGGAGGACCCCCACCCACGGATGGAGCCAGTTGACCAGTCCAAGACAGGGTGGGTTCAGGGATAGCCGAGGACCAGCGGCACCTCAGGATGATCAAGCACGTGGAACTGGATGGTCTCTTTGTGATTTCCTGAGATGAGCATGGTGACAGGGGAAGTTTGGTGACTGATTACCCCCATCTCGTGGCCATCCAAGGCTCTGGCAGGAATGGAGTGATTGAGGGGAACCAGACTTAATCCGAGTTGTTCAGCAACCCTTTTGCTGATTAAGCAGGAATCGGACCCAGAGTCAATGAGGGTAGCCAGGGTCTGAGGTCCGTCAGGCAGGAGCAGGCGAGCAGGAAGGGAAGGACGAAGGACTTGAGGAGTCTGGGAGGATGAGCTCACTCGTACCTCCTCCCTTACGAGTGAGCTCTCTTTTACCGGGCAGTCTTTGACAAAATGTCTTTGTCCTCCACAGTAAAGGCAGAGTTGAGAGGAGACTCGTCGCTTCCTCTCGGCTGGGGTGAGGGAGGTACGGCCCAGCTGCATGGGTTCGGGTCCCTCACCAAGGGAGCAGAAGCCTGTTGGGGTGCACTCCTGTGTGGTGGGCAGGTGATGGACAGGTGAGTCGGAACGGAGCTCCTAACTCCTCTTCTGGCCCTGATGCGGAGATCGATCCGGGTGGCGAGGTCGATGATGCCATCCAGGGTCGAAGGGAGTTCATGGGAAACCAGAGCGTCTTTAATGTAATCTGCCAGTCCATGAACAAAGGCATCAATTTGGGCCGAAGAGTTCCACCCACTGCGGCTGGCTTGAGTGCGGAAGTCTATGGAGAAGTCAGCCACCGACCGTCGACCTTGTTGAAGCTTCAGAAGGCCCGCTGCAACTCCTGCCCTATCAGGATTCAGTCCAAACACTTTGCGAAGTTCAGAGGTGAATGTGAGGAAACTGGAACAGGCAGGAGATTGACGATCCCACTCAGCGGTTCCCCAGAGTCTCGCACCAGTCAGGTGATTGATGGTGTAGGCAACCTTTGCAGCTTCAGAGGAGAAGGTGCGGGGCTGTAGAGCGAAGAGCAGGGTGCAGTTGGTGATGAAGGCAGAACAGGTCTCAGGTTCACCATCATATCGTTCAGGAGAGCCCACTCGTGGTTCTGGCGAAGCAGGCGATACAGCAGGCTGAGGAACAGGTGCAGGGGTTGGAGTTGGTGGTGACTCTCGAAGCCTGGAGGCGAGATCAGTGACAGTCCGGGTGAGAGTATCCACAGCACTCTGAAGGTGGCTAGATGACGTGGCAATTAGCCCCTCATGATGAGCCAGCAACCCTTCAACTCTTTCCAGTCTGTCCATTGCTGATGGTGAACTGCTCGCTGGGTCCATCTTCTGGTCAGACTGTACTGACACGTTTGCAGGTAGGACCCAGAAGCAAGCAGTTTGATTTGAACAGTCTTTATTAACCAAGTTCAGAAACAGTTCAGTGCGGGTTGCGAACCCGCGACCAGGAGATCTGTGGACAGGCGCTCTCCTGACTGAGCTAACCCGGAGCTGAACAGCTGTCGGTTCCCACAGCCTTTTCAGGGAAGAGGCTGAGGACGGAGAGGAGCTCAAACAGTCTTTACAGGGGAGTAGCTGATTCTTGAGCGGGCTTCAACCCGCACCAGAACTTAAGAGGTGAACACTCCTCTGATTGCAGCACCTCAGAGGAGTCCAAAACTGACACCCACACCGCTGAAACAGAGAACAGGCTGTGGCTTGAGCGGGTCGAACCCGCGACAGCTCGGGTCCACAGTCGGACGCCTTACCGACTGAGCCACCCAGGCGATGCAGTGACAGAAGCTCACACAGTCTTTATAGAAAGAGGTGAAGCAGGCTTGACTCACGCACAGACGAGCTGAGGCGCCAGGAACACTTGGAGGAGGGATTCAGGCGAACTCGCGTTGTCGAAGACAGGCAGGAAGTCAGACACCAGGCGATTGGCACAACGAGAGCAGACTGGGTTCGCAACTGGAGACGGAAGCAGGGTCAGGTACCAGACGTGGGTCACAACGAGAGCGGGCTGGATTCGCAACAGGAGACGGAAGCAGGGTCAGATACCAGACTAGGGTCACAACGAGAGCGGGCTGGATTCGCAACAGGAGGCGGAAGCAGGATCAGATACCAGACGTGGGTCACAACGTAGAGCGGGCTGGATTCGGCAACAGGAGACTTCAGCAGGATCGAAAGCCGGGGATTCAGACAGGCGGATGAATACAGGACAGAAGCTAGTCGATACCTTGGAGTCGAGCCGAGGGTCAGGCGTGTGAGGCAGAGTCTGGGACGAAACTGGTCGGCAACGGGTGATCAATCCGGGAAACAAGTCTGGACCTTTCAGCATGAGTGCGACAACAGTCTGACGCTGGTTGAGCGTGGAGCTGGGGCTTAAGTAGCTGGCTTGATTACGGGAGATGAGCTGCAGGTGTGAGCGGCGGCACAGGTGAGGTGAGTGAGGACTGATTAAGGTGCAGCTGGGAGTGACAGGCTGTGGGAGAGGCTGAGGCTGCAGACTGAGATTGTGACATTAACGGCTGAAATCTGTTAAAGCACTTTGTCCTTGACTCAAAAATATGCATTACATCCATTTTGAAGAAACTTTTTAAAAATACATTTTTAGACCCTCAATTCGTCATTGACCCAGCCACAGACCCTCAGTCCAGAGCAGCCAAAGACCTCCACCGGCAGCCAGGGCAACCTCAGTCCAGAGCAGCCACAGACCCTCAGCCCAGACCAGCCACAGACCTCCACCAGCAGCCAGGGCAACCTCAGCACAGGGCAGCCACAGACCCTCAGTCAGAGCAGCCAAAGACCTCCACCAGCAGCCAGGGCAACCTCAGTCCAGAGCAGCCACAGACCTCCGCCAGCAGCCAGGGCAACCTCAGCACAGGGCAGCCACAGACCTTCAGCCCAGACCAGCCCCAGACCTCCACCAGCAGCCAGGGCAACTTCAGCACAGGGCAGCCACAGACCCTCAGCCCAGACCAGCCACAGACCTCAACCAGCAGCCAGGGCAACCTCAGCACAGGGCAGCCACAGACCCTCAGCCCAGACCAGCCACAGACCTCCACCAGCAGCCAGGGCAACGTCAGCACAGGGCAGCCACAGACCTCCACCAGCAGCCAGGGCAACCTCAGCACAGGGCAGCCACAGACCCTCAGCCCAGAGCAGCCACATACCTCCACCAGCAGCCATTGCAACCTCAGCACAGGGCAGCCACAGACCCTCAGCCCAGACCAGCCACAGACCTCCACCAGCAGCAAGGGCAACCTCAGTCCAGACCAGCCACAGACCTCCACCAGCAGCCAGGGCAACCTCAGCACAGGGCAGCCACAGACCCTCAGCCCATAGCAGCCACAGACCTCCACCAGCAGCCAGGGAAACCTCAGCACAGGGCAGCCACAGACCCTCAGTCCAGAGAAGCCACAGACCTCCACCCGCAGCCAGGGCAACCTCAGTCCAGAGCAGCCACAGACCTCCACCAGCAGCCAGGGCAACCTCAGCACAGGGCAGCCACAGACCTTCAGCCCAGACCAGCCACAGACGTCCACCAGCAGCCAGGGCGACCTCAGCACAGGGCAGCCACAGACCTTCAGCCCCGACCAGCCACAGACCTACACCAGCAGCCAGGGCAACCTCAGCCCAGAGCAGCCACAGACCCTCAGTCCAGAGCAGCCACAGACCTCCACCTGCAGCCAGGGCAACCTCAGTCCAGAGCCGCCACCGAACTCCACCAGCTGCCAGGGCAGCCACAGACCCTCAGCCCAGACCAGCCACAGACCTACACCAGCAGCCAGGGCAACCTCAGCACAGGGCAGCCACAGACCCTCAGTATAGACCAGCCACAGACCTCCACCAGCAGCCCGGGCAACCTCAGTACAGGGCAGCCACAGACTCTCAGCTCAGACCAGCCACAGACCTACACCAGCAGCCAGGGCGACCTCAGCACAGGGCAGCCACAGACCCTCAGTATAGACCAGCCACAGACCTCCACCAGCAGCCCGGGCAACCTCAGCACAGGGCAGCCACAGACCCTCAGCCCAGACCAACCACCGACCTCCACCAGCAGCCAGGGCAACCTCAGTCCAGAGCAGCCACAGACCTTCAGCCCAGACCAGCCACAGACCTCCACCAGCAGCCAGGGCAACCTCAGCACAGGGCAGCAACGGACCTTCAGCCCGGACCAGCCACATACCTCCACCAGCAGCCAGGGCAACCTCAGCACAGGGCAGCCACAGACCTTCAGCCCAGACCAGCCACAGACCTCCACCAGCAGCCAGGACAACCTCAGTCCAGAGCAGCCACATACCTTCACCAGCAGCCAGGGCAACCTCAGCACGGGTCAGCCACAGACCCTCAGCCCAGACCAGCAACAGACCTCCACCAGCAGCCAGGACAACCTCAGCACAGGGCAGCCACAGACCTCAAGCAGCAGCCAGGGCAATCTCAGTCCAGAGCTGCCAAAGACCCTCAGCCCAGAGCAGCCACAGACCTCCACCTGCAGCCAGGGCAACCTACACCAGCAGCCAGGGCAAGCTCAGCACAGGGCAGCCACAGACCCTCAGTATAGACCAGCCACAGACCTCCACCAGCAGCCCGGGCAACCTCAGCACAGGGCAGCCACAGACCCTCAGCTCAGACCAGCCACAGACCTCCACCAGCAGCCAGGGCAACCTCAGCACAGGGCAGCCACAGACCCTCAGTATAGACCAGCCACAGACCTCCACCAGCAGCCCAGGCAACCTCAGCACAGGGCAGCCACAGACCCTCAGCCCAGACCAACCACCGACCTCCACCAGCAGCCAGGGCAACCTCAGTCCAGAGCAGCCACAGACCTTCAGCCCAGACCAGCCACAGACCTCCACCAGCAGCCAGGGCAACCTCAGCACAGGGCAGCCACAGACCTTCAGCCCAGACCAGCCACATACCTCCACCAGCAGCCAGGGCAACCTCACTACAGGGCAGCCACAGACCTTCAGCCCAGACCAGCAACAGACCTCCACCAGCAGCCAGGACAACCTCAGCACAGGGCAGCCACAGACCTCCAGCAGCAGCCAGGGCAACAGACCTCCACGACCTTCCACAGCAGCCACCAGCCACAGACCTCCACCAGCAGCCCAGCACAGGCAGACCTCAGCAGCCACAGACCACAGCCTAGATCAGCCACTCAGACCTCCACTAGCACAGCAGGGCCTGCAGCACAGGGCAGGGCAGCCACAGACCTTCAGCCTAGATCAGCCACAGACCTCCACTAGCAGCCTGGGCAACCTCAGCACAGGGCAGCCACAGACCCTCAGTATAGACCAGCCACAGACCTCCACCAGCAGCCCGGGCAACCTCAGCACAGGGCAGCCACAGACCCTCAGCTCAGACCAGCCACAGACCTCCACCAGCAGCCAGGGCAACCTCAGCACAGGGCAGCCACAGACCTTCAGCCCAGACCAGCCACATACCTCCACCAGCAGCCAGGACAACCTCAGCACAGGGCAGCCACAGACCTCCAGCAGCAGCCAGGGCAATCTCAGTCCAGAGCTGCCAAAGACCCTCAGCCCAGAGCAGCCACAGACCTCCACCAGCTGCCATTGCAACCTCAGCACAGGGCAGCCACAGACCCTCAGCCCAGACCAGCCACAGACCTCCACCAGCAGCAAGGGCAACCTCAGTCCAGACCAGCCACAGAAATACTGCACCAAAAAAACATGATGCATTCACAGAAACGCTGCAATAGCAAAAACATACAAACCGACAAAACAAATGCAAAAGGGAAATGCTGCATACAAACCCAAAACAACTGCAAGAGGGAGACGCTGCAAACTCACGGAAGGTTGGCAGGCCACTAGGGGGAGCTAACCATAGATATTATATATGTAGATGCCTCATTGACTGGCGCTTTCTATTGGAGCCACTGGCCGCCATCTTGGAGGGGTCTCACATACAGCCCCAGTGAGTTAATTATACCGAGAAAGGTGTATTATGCCCAACTATTATGAGCATACCTCAGCGAATTTTTACCAGATTTTCACACGGATAAGTTTGTTACAAACGGAAGAGATGCACTTATAATACATGACGCTGTCACACATTAAAATACATTCTTTCAAATTAAAATGCTTTTTATTATGCTGGGATTCACAATGCCAACTTCACACATTTTGTAATATAATGATGATAATAATAATTATTATTGTTATTATTTTAATCATAGTAAAGTTAATAATAACAATAGCAACATCAGCCACAATAATAATAAAAATAAATTAAACTACAGTATGGATGTTTACGAAAAAACAAAGATTTAAAATAGATAAGTAGATCACCAGTAATATCAATAGTTTGTTATAAAAGGGAGAAAAGTCATTTAACACTGCAGTGTAATGATAGTCATTGTAAAGGTAATACATAAATATATCATAGTAAATAAAATAAAATAGAAAGCATCAAAGAGAAATAAAATTAAACACAGGGTGGAGTATTAACAAGCAGAGGAGGAACAACATCATTAGCAGCAGGTGATATGATGTAGGAGCAGGGAGGGGAACTTGTCACTATGGTGTGGAGAGAAACTTTAAAGGGGGCAATAAATAAAATGTAGTAAAATATGGATAGAATGATGTAAAGGAATGAAGAATAGATAAATGAAAAGGAGAAAAAGTGAGTATGTAGATGATGAAATAATGAAAATAATTTCGATAAGAAGAGGATCAAGAAACTAAATGAGTAAGTCTGATGAATAAGTAATAATGGTAATATAGTATTGGTAATAGTAGTAACAACAACAGTAATATTTTTTTTTCATATTTTTGTTTTTGTGTGCTGTGAGAATATTCAATGCAACTATTCCAGGCACAGGCACATGTACGTGCGCTCGCACACACAAACCAGACATCTTATGTAAATCATGTTGACATGTGTAAAATACGTTTTTACTCAGCTGTGTTGAAATAAAACTAAATAAAGTCATCTGCTTTCAATATTGCGCCATTTAGTGTCACTTTAGGCTGCACAAAATACGAGCATAAATGCGTTCACTCCACTTGTTTCTGGTGCCAGACCGGAGTGAAGAGACCTCTCCAATATGGCGGCGACGCTGGAATACGCTCCAGACCGTAATGAAGCGTCTAGGTATATAATATCTATGGTCAGCTCCCCCTAGTGGCCTGCCGACCTTCCGTGAGTTTGCAGCGTCTCCCTCTTGCAGTTGTTTTGGGTTTGTATGCAGCATTTCCCTTTTGCATTTGTTTTGTCGGTTTGTATGTTTTTGCTATTGCAGCGTTTCTGTGAATGCATCATGTTTTTTTTTTCTCTGTTGCATTTGTTTTATGTGTTTGTGTGTTTTTGAGTTTGCATCGTTCCTGTGTTTGCAGCGTTTTGATCGTTTGTATTGCGTTTTGGCCGTTTACGTCGCGTTTTTTTGTTTGCAGCGCGTATGCCCTTGTCGGCCACCGTAATATTGTGCAGAACACATTTACTTTGCCAAGAGGAGCCGTTTGTATATAATTCTCCCCTTGAGTTTTAAGTGAAACTTTTCATTAGTGTTTTTGTTAATTCTTTTTTATTTGTTTTATTTTATTTTTGTCAACGCCATATATTGCCAAGTTGGGAGATTATTGCTTGACCAAACAAGGGTGATAATAGATAGGAGAGAGGGAAGAAAATAGACAAAAAGTGAGAGAAAAACAACAAAATAACAGTGGAGAACAACCACATTAACTGAGCAGATGCATATAAACAGGAGAACCAAACAACCAGCTGCTGAACCTGAGAAGAATCCGTATCCTGAGGTCTTTGACACTACAATCACAAGGAGCACCTGAGGAGAGAAGAACTGGAGAGATCGTGAGCAACAATGAGCACAGCAACAACAATTGTAGATGTATATATATACACATAAACATATATATACAAAAACACACAGATATTGGCATCTGTAGGGGCGCAGCTGAAGGTGCAGATTATTCGGATTAAGTTGTGCTTTGTGTTTAGTGATCAGGCAGAGTGAACGTGCAGATGTAGCCCCACTGCCTCTAGGGGCCAGACGCACACTGAGAGGGCCCCCCGCGCCATGCAGCCAGCGCCACGAGAGAGCACAGAGCAAAGGCAGCCTGCCACAGAGCCAGGGGCACGCCAACCGAGGAGAGGGTCGGGAGAAGAGGCAAGGGGAAGCAGGAGGTAGACACCCGACTGCGGGGTAAGGGCCCCAGGGGCCAAGGGGGCTGAGGCCCACATGCCCCGCCAGACGCAGACATGGAGATAATTCAAAGGTAAACAAACTATGTCCAGGGAGATAATTCAAATGTAAACAAACTGTGTACAGGGAGATAATTCAAATGTAAACAAACTATGTACAGGGAGATAATTCAAATGTAAACAAACTATGTACAGGGAGATAATTCAAATGTAAGCTAACTATGTACTGGGAGATAATTCAAATGTAAACAAACTAAGTACAGGGAGATAATTCAAATGTAAAACTATGTACAGGAAGATAATTCAAATGTAAACTAACTATGTACAGGGAGATAATTCAAATGTAAACAAACTATGTACAGGGAGATAATTCAAATGTAAACAAACTAATTCAAATGTAAACAAACTAGGCCCATGGAGATAATTCTAATGTAAACAAACTAATTCAGATGTAAACAAACTATGTACAGGGAGATAATTCAAATGTAAACAAACTAATTCAAATGAAAAAAAACTATGTACAGGGAGATCATTCAAATGTAAACAAACTATGTACAGGGAGATAATTCAAATGTAAACAAACTAATTCAAATGGAAACAAATTATGTACATGGAGATAATTAAAATGTAAACAAACTATGTACAGGGAGATAATTCAAATATTAACAAACTTATTCAAATGTAAACAAACTATGTACATGTAGATAATTCAAGTGTAAACATTCAAATTCAAATGTACACAAACTATGTACATTGAAATAGTTCAAATGGAAACAAACTATGTACAGGGAGATAATTCAAATATAAACAAACTAATTGAAATGTAAACAAACTATGTACAGGGAGATAATTCAAATGTAAACAAACTAATTCAAATGAAAAACAAACTATGTACATTGAGATAATTCAAATGTGAACAAACTATCTACAGGGAGATAATTCAAATGTAAACAAACTATGTACATGGAGATAATTCAAATGTAAACAAACTATATACATGGATATAATTCAAATGTAAACAAACTAATTCAAATGTAAACAAACTATGTACATGGAGATAATTCAAATGTAAACAAACTAATTCAAATGTAAACAAACTATGTACAGGGAGATAATTCAAATGGAAACAAACTGTGTACAGGGAGATAATTCAAATGTAAACAAACTATGTACATGGAGATAATTCAAATGTAAACAAACCAATTCAAATGTAAACAAACTATGTACAGGGAGATAATTCAAATGTAAACAAACTAATTCAAATGTAAACAAACTGTACAGAGAGATAATTCAAATGTAATCAAACTAATTCAAATGTAAAGAAACTGTGTACAGCGAGATAATTCAAATGTAAACAAACTATGTACAGGGAGAAAATTCAAATGTAAACAAACTTGTTCAAATGTAAACAAACTATGTACAGGGAGATAATTCAAATGTCAACAAACTGTGTACAGGGAGATAATGCAAATGTAAACAAACTAATTCAAATGTAAACAAACTATGTACAGGGAGATAATTCAAATGTAAACAAGCTGTGTACAGGGAGATAATTCAAATGTAAACAAACTATGTACAGGGAGATAATTCAAATGTAAACAAACTATGTACAGGGAGATAATTCAAATGTAAACAAACTGCGTACAGGGAGATAATTCAAATGTAAACAAACTATGTACATGGAGATAATTCAAATGTGAACAAACTATGTACAGGGAGATAATTCAAATGTAAACAAGCTGTGTACAGGGAGATAATTCAAATGTAAACAAACTATGTACAGGGAGATATTCAAATGTAAACAAACTATGTACAGGGAGATAATTCAAATGTAAACAAACTGTACATGGAAATAATTCAAATGTAAACAAACTATGTACATGGAGATAATTCAAATGTAAACAAACTAATTCAAATGTGAATACACTATGTACAGGGAGATAATTCAAATGTAAACAACCTATGTACATCGAGATAATTCAAATGTCAAGAAACTGTATACTTGGGGATAATTTGAATGTTAACAAACTAATTCAAATGTGAAAAAAACTATGTACATGGATATAATTCAAATGTAAACAAACTAGTTCAAATGTAAACAAACTATATACAGGGAGATAATTCAAATGTAAACAAACTGATTCAAATGAAAACAAACTATATACAGGGAGATATTCAAATGTAAACAAACTATGTACATGGAGATAATTCAAATGTAAACAAACTAATTCAAATGTAAACAAAGTATGTACAGGGAGATAATTCAAATGTAAACAAACTATGTACATGGAGATAATTCAAATGTAAACAAACTGTGTACAGGGAGATAATTCAAATGTAAACAAACTATGTACAGGGTGATAATTCAAATGTAAACAAACTATATAATTGGAAATAATTCAAATGTAAACAAACTAATTCAAATGTAAACAAACTATGTACATGGAGATAATTCAAATGTAAACAAACTATGTACATGGAGATAATTCAAATGTAAACAAACTGTGTACAGGGAGATAATTCAAATGTAAACAAACTATGTACAGGGAGATAATTGAAATGTAAACAAAGTATATAATTGGAGATAATTCAAATGTAAACAAACTAATTCAAATGTAAACAAACTATGTACATGGAGATAATTCAAATGTAAACAAACTGTGTACAGGGAGATAGTTCAAATGTAAACAAACTATATAATTGGAGATAATTCAAATGTAAACAAACTAATTCAAATGTAAACAAACTATTTACATGGAGATAATTCAAATGTAAACAAGCTATGTACATGGAGATAATTCAAATGTAAACAAACTGTGTACATGGAGATAATTCAAATGTAAACAAACTGTGTACAGGGAGGTAATTCAAATGTAAACAAACTATGTACAGCTAGATAATTCAAATGTAAACAAACTATATAATTGGAGATAATTCAAATGTAAACAAACTAATTCAAATGTAAACAAACTATGTACAGGGAGATAATTCAAATGTAAACAAACTGTGTACAGGGAGATAATTCAAATGTAAACAAACTATATATTTGGAGATAATTCAAATGTAAACAAACTATATATTTGGAGATAATTCAAATGTAAACAAACTAATTCAAATGTAAACAAACTATGTACAGGGAGATAATTCAAATGTAAACAAACTGTGTACAGGGAGATAATTCAAATGTAAACAAACTATGTACAGGGAGATAATTCAAATGTAAACAAACTATATAATTGGAGATAATTCAAATGTAAACAAACTAATTCAAATGTAAACAAACTATGTACATGGAGATAATTCAAATGTAAACAAACTATGTACATGGAGATAATTCAAATGTAAACAAACTATGTACATGGAGATAATTCAAATGTAAACAAACTGTGTACATGGAGATAATTCAAATGTAAACAAACTATGTACAGGGAGATAATTCAAATGTAAACAAACTGTGTACAGGGAGATAATTCAAATGTAAACAAACTATGTACAGCTAGATAATTCAAATGTAAACAAACTATATAATTGGAGATAATTCAAATGTAAACAAACTAATTCAAATGTAAACAAACTATGTACATGGAGATAATTCAAATGTAAACAAACTATGTACATGGAGATAATTCAAATGTAAACAAACTGTGTACATGGAGATAATTCAAATGTAACCGAACTATGTACATGGAGATAATTCAAATGTAAACAAACTAATTCAAATGTAAACGAACTATGTACATGGAGATAATTCAAATGTAAACAAACTGTAAAGGGAGATAATTCAAATGTAAACAAACTATGTACAGGAAGATAATTCAAATGTAAACAAACTATATAATTGGAGATAATTCAAATGTAAACAAACTAATTCAAATGTAAACAAACTATGTACATGGAGATAATTCAAATGTAAACAAACTATGTACATGGAGATAATTCAAATGTAAACAAACTGTGTACAGGGAGATAATTCAAATATAAAGAAACTATGTAAAGAGAATAAATTCAAATGTAAACAATCTATATAATTGGAGATTATTCAAATGTAAACAAACTAATTCACATGTAAACAAACTATGTACAGGGAGATAATTCAAATGTAAACAAACTATGTACATGGAGATAATTCAAATGTAAACAAACTGTGTACAGGGAGGTAATTCAAATGTAAACTAACTATATAATTCGAGATTATTCAAATGTAAACAAACTAATTCAAATGTAAACAAACTATGTACATGGAGATAATTCAAATGTAAACAAACGATGTACATGGAGATAATTCAAATGTAAACAACCTAAGTACAGGGAGATAATTCAAATGTAAACAAACTATATAATTGGAGATAATTCATATGTAAACAAAGTAATTCAAATGTAAACAAACTATGTACATGGAGATAATTCAAATGTAAACAAACTATGTACAGGGAGATAATTCAAATGTAAACAAACTATATAATTGGAGATAATTCAAATGTAAACAAACTAATTCAAATGTAAACAAACTATGTACATGGAGATAATTCAAATGTAAACAAACTTTGTACATGGAGATAATTCAAATGTAAACAAGCTATGTACATGGAGATAATTCAAATGTAAACAAACTGTGTACATGGAGATAATTCAAATGTAAACAAACTGTGTACAGGGAGATAATTCAAATGTAAACAAACTATGTACAGGGAGATAATTCAAATGTAAACAAACTATGTACAGGGAGATAATTCAAATGTAAACAAACTATATAATTGGAGATAATTCAAATGTAAACAAACTAATTCAAAGGTAAACAAACTATGTACATGGAGATAATTCAAATGTAAACAAACTATGTACATGGAGATAATTCAAATGTAAACAAACTGTGTACATGGAGATAATTCAAATGTAAACAAACTATATAATTGGAGATCATTCAAATGTAAACAAACTAATTCAAATGTAAACAAACTATGTACATGGAGATAATTCAAATGTAAACAAACTGTACATGGAGATAATTCAAATGTAAACAAACTATGTACAGGAAGATAATTCAAATGTAAACAAACTATATAATTGGAGATAATTCAAATGTAAACAAACTAATTCAAATGTAAACAAACTATGTACATGGAGATAATTCAAATGTAAACAAACTATGTACATGGAGATAATTCAAATGTAAACAAACTGTGTACAGGGAGATAATTCAAATGTAAACAAACTATGTAAAGGGAAATAATTCAAATGTAAACAAACTATATAATTGGAGATAATTCAAATGTAAACAAACTAATTCAAATGTAAACAAACTATGAACAGTGAGATAATTCAAATGTAAACAAACACTGTAGATGGAGATAATTCAAATGTAAACAAACTGTGTACATGGAGGTAATTCAAATGTAAACTAACTATATAAATGGAGATAATTCAAATGTAAACAAACTAATTCAAATGTAAACAAACTATGTACATGGAGATAATTCAAATGTAAACAAACGATGTACATGGAGATAATTCAAATGTAAACAAACTAAGTACAGGGAGATAATTCAAATGTAAACAAACTATATAATTGGAGATAATTCATATGTAAACAAAGTAATTCAAATGTAAACAAACTATGTACATGGAGATAATTCAAATGTAAACAAACTATGTACAGGGAGATAATTCAAATGTAAACAAACTATATAATTGGAGATAATTCAAATGTAAACAAACTACTTCAAATGTAATCAAACTATGTACATGGAGATAATTCAAATGTAAACAAACTGTGTACAGGGAGATAATTCAAATGTAAACAAACTATGTAATTGGAGATAATTCAAATGTAAACAAACTAATTCAAATGTAAACAAACTATGTACATGGAGATAATTCAAATGTAAACAAACTATGTACATGGAGATAATTCAAATGTAAACAAACTGTGTACAGGGAGATAATTCAAATGTAAACAAACTATGTACAGGGAGATAATTCAAATGTAAACAAACTATATAACAGTAGATAATTCAAATGTAAACAAACTTATTCAAAAGTAAACAAACTATGTACATGGAGATAATTCAAATGTAAACAAACTATGTACATGGAGATAATTCAAATGTAAACAAACTGTGTACAGGGAGATAATTCAAATGTAAACAAACTATGTACAGGGAGATAATTCAAATGTAAACAAACTATGTACATGGAGATAATTCAAATGTAAACAAACTATGTACATGGAGATAATTCAAATGTAAACAAACTATGTACAGGGAGATAATTCAAATGTAAACAAACTAATTCAAATGTAAACAAACTATGTACATGGAGATAATTCAAATGTAAACAAACTATGTACATGGAGATAATTCAAATGTAAACAAACTGTGTACAGGGAGATAATTCAAATATGAAGAAACTATGTAAAGGGAAATAATTCAAATGTAAACAAACTATATAATTGGAGATTATTCAAATGTAAACAAACTAATTCAAATGTAAACAAACTATGTACATGGAGATAATTCAAATGTAAACAAACTATATACATGGAGATAATTCAAATGTAAACAAACTGTGTACAGGGAGGTAATTCAAATGTAAACTAACTATATAATTGGAGATAATTCAAATGTAAACAAACTAATTCAAATGTAAACAAACTATGTACATGGAGATAATTCAAATGTAAACAAACTATGTACATGGAGATAATTCAAATGTAAACAAACTGTGTACATGGAGATAATTCAAATGTAAACAAACTACGTACATGGAGATAATTCAAATGTAAACAAACTGTGTAGATGGAGATAATTCAAATGAAAAACTATATAATTGGAGATAATTCAAATGTAAACAAACTAATTCAAATGTAAACAAACTATGTACATCGAGATAATTCAAATGTAAACAAACTATGTACATGGTGAAAATGCAAATGTAAACAAACTATGTACATGGAGATAATTCAAATGTAAACAAACTATGTACAGGGAGATAATTCAAATGTAAATAAACTAATTCAAATGTAAACAAACTATGTACATGGAGATAATTCAAATGTAAACAAACTACGTACATGGAGATAATTCAAATGTAAACAAACTTAATTCAAATGTAAACAAACTATGTACATGGAGATAATTCAAATGTAAACAAACTATGTACAGGGAGATAATTCAAATGTAAATAAACTATATAATTGGAGATAATTCAAATGTAAACAAACTAATTCAAATGTAAACAAACTATGTACATCGAGATAATTCAAATGTAAACAAACTATGTACATGAGATAATTCAAATGTAAACAAACTGTGTACAGGAGATAATTCAAATGTAAACAAACTATGTACAGGAGATAATTCAAATGTAAACAAACTATATAACAGAGATAATTCAAATGTAAACAAACTAATTCAAATGTAAACAAACTATGTACATGGAGATAATTCAAATGTAAACAAACTATGTACATGTAGATAATTCAAATGTAAACAAACTGTGTACAGGGAGATAATTCAAATGTAAACAAACTATGTACAGGGAGATAATTCAAATGTAAACAAACTATATAACAGTAGATAATTCAAATGTAAACAAACTTATTCAAACGTAAACAAACTATGTACATGGAGATAATTCAAATGTAAAGAAACTGTGTACAGGGAGATAATTCAAATGTAAACAACCTATGTACAGGGAGATAATTCAAATGTAAACAAACTAATTCAAATGTAAACAAACTATGTACATGGAGATAATTCAAATGTAAACAAACTATATAATTGGAGATAATTCAAATGTAAACAAACTATATAATTGGAGATAATTCAAATGTAAACAAACTAATTCAAATGTAAACAAACTATGTACATGGAGATAATTCAAATGTAAACAAACTATGTAC
Source organism: Scarus forsteni (assembly GCA_036419115.1). Taxonomy (NCBI): domain Eukaryota; kingdom Metazoa; phylum Chordata; class Actinopteri; order Labriformes; family Labridae; genus Scarus; species Scarus forsteni. The sequence continues at coordinate 2,054,866 of JAZDUH010000415.1, forward strand.
ATGGAGATAATTCAAATGTAAACAAACTGTGTACAGGGAAATAATTCAAATGTAAACAAACTATGTACAGGAGATAATTCAAATGTAAACAAACTATATAATTGGAGATAATTCAAATGTAAACAAACTAATTGAAATGTAAACAAACTATGTACAGGGAGATAATTCAAATGTAAACAAACTGTGTTGATAGAGATAATTCAAATGTAATCAAACTATGTACAGGGAGATAATTCAAATGTAAACAAACTATATAATTGGAGATAATTCAAATGTAAACAAACTAATTCAAATGTAAACAAACTATGTACATGGAGATAATTCAAATGTAAACAAACTATGTACATGAGATAATTCAAATGTAAACAAACTGTGTACAGGAGATAATTCAAATGTAAACAAACTATGTACAGGGAGATAATTCAAATGTAAACAAACTATAATTGGAGATAATTCAAATGTAAACAAACTAATTCAAATGTAAACAAACTATGTACATGAGATAATTCAACTGTAAACAAACTATGTACATGGACCTAATTCAAATGTCAACAAACTGTGTACAGGGAGATAATTCAAATGTAAACAAACTATATAATTGGAGATCATTCAAATGTAAACAAACTAATTCAAAGGTAAAGAAACTATGTACATGGAGATAATTCAAATGTAAACAAACTATGTACATGTAGATAATTCAAATGTAAACAAACTATGTACAGGAGATAATTCAAATGTAAACAAACTATGTACAGGGAGATAATTCAAATGTAAACAAACTATATAACAGTAGATAATTCAAATGTAAACAAACTTATTCAAAAGTAAACAAACTATGTACATGGAGATAATTCAAATGTAAAGAAACTGTGTACAGGGAGATAATTCAAATGTAAACAACCTATGTACAGGGAGATAATTCAGATGTAAACAAACTATGTACATGGAGATAATTCAAATGTAAACAAACTATGTACAGGAGATAATTCAAATGTAAACAAACTATGTACAGGAGATAATTCAAATGTAAACAAACTATGTACATGGAGATAATTCAAATGTAAAGAAACTAATTCAAATTTAAACAAACTATGTACATGGAGATAATTCAAATATAAACAAACTATGTACAGGGAGATAATTCAAATGTAAAAAACTATGTACAGCTAGATAATTCAAATGTAAACAAACTATGTACAGGAGATAATTCAAATGTAAACAAACTGTATAATTGGAAATAATTCAAATGAAAACAAACTAATTCAAATGTAAACAAACTATGTACATGGAGATAATTCAAATGTAAACAAACTATGTACAGGGAGATAATTCAAATGTAAACAAACTGTGTACATGGAGATAATTCAAATGTAAACAAACTAATTCAAATGTAAACAAACTATGTACATGGAGATAATTCAAATGTAAACAAACTATGTACATGGAGATAATTCAAATGTAAACAAACTGTGTACAGGGAGATAATTCAAATGTAAACAAACTATATACAGGGAGATAATTCAAATGTAAACAAACTATATAATTGGAGATAATTCAAATGTAAACAAACTAATTGAAATGTAAACAAACTATGTACAGGGAGATAATTCAAATGTAAACAAACTGTGTTGATAGAGATAATTCAAATGTAATCAAACTATGTACAGGGAGATAATTCAAATGTAAACGAACTATATAATTGGAGATAATTCAAATGTAAACAAACTAATTCAAATGTAAACAAACTGTGTGCATGGAGATAATTCAAATGTAAACAAACTATGTACATAGAGATAATTCAAATGTAAACAAACTGTGTACAGGGAGATAAGTCAAATGTAAACAAACTATGTACAGGGAGATAATTCAAATGTAAACAAACTATATAATTGGAGATAATTCAAATGTAAACAAACTAATTCAAAGGTAAACAAACTATGTACATGGAGATAATTCAAATGTAAACAAACTATGTACATGGAAATAATTCAGATGTAAACAAACTAATTCAAATGTAAACAAACTATAATTGGAGATAATTCAAATGTAAACAAACTAATTCAAATGTAAACAAACTATGTACATGGAGATAATTCAAATGTAAACAAACTTTGTACATGAGATAATTCAAATGTAAACAAACTGTGTACATGGAGATAATTCAAATGTAAACAAACTATGTACAGGGAGATAATTCAAATGTAAACAAACTATATAACAGTAGATAATTCAAATGTAAACAAACTTATTCAAAAGTAAACAAACTATGTACATGGAGATAATTCAAATGTAAACAAACTATGTACATGGAGATAATTCAAATGTAAACAAACTGTGTACAGGGAGATAATTCAAATGTAAACAAACTATGTACAGGGAGATAATTCAAATGTAAACAAACTATGTACAGGGAGATAATTCAAATGTAAACAAACTATGTACAGGGAGATAATTCAAATGTAAACAAACTATGTACATGGAGATAATTCAAATGTAAACAAACTAATTCAAATGTAAACAAACTATGTACAGGGAGATAATTCAAATGTAAACAAACTATGTACATGGAGATAATTCAAATGTAAACAAACTATGTACATGGAGATAATTCAAATGTAAACAAACTATGTACAGGGTGATAATTCAAATGTAAACAAACTGTATAATTGGAAATAATTCAAATGTAAACAAACTAATTCAAATGTAAACAAACTATGTACATGGAGATAATTCAAATGTAAACAAACTATGTACATGGAGATAATTCAAATGTAAACAAACTGTGTACATGGAGATAATTCAAATGTAAACAAACTATATACAGGGAGATAATTCAAATGTAAACAAACTATATAATTGGAGATAATTCAAATGTAAACAAACTAATTCAAATGTAAACAAACTATGTACATGGAGATAATTCAAATGTAAACAAACTGTGTACAGGGAGATAATTCAAATGTAAACAAACTATATAATTGGAGATAATTCAAATGTAAACAAACTAATTCAAATGTAAACAAACTATGTACATGGAGATAATTCAAATGTAAACAAACTATGTACATGGAGATAATTCAAATGTAAACAAACTGTGTACATGGAGATAATTCAAATGTAAACAAAATGTGTACAGGGAGATAATTCAAATGTAAACAAACTATGTACAGGGAGATAATTCAAATGTAAACAAACTATGTACATGGAGATAATTCAAATGTAAACAAACTGTGTACAGGAGATAATTCAAATGTAAACAAACTATGTATAATTAAATGTAAACAAACTATATACATTGGAGATAATTCAAATGTAAACAAACTAATTCAAATGTAAACAAACTATGTACATGGAGATAATTCAAATGTAAACAAACTATGTACATGGAGATAATTCAAATGTAAACAAACTATGTACATGGAGATAATTCAAATGTAAACAAACTATGTACATGGAGATAATTCAAATGTAAACAAACTGTGTACAGGAGGTTAATTCAAATGTAAACAAACTATGTACAGGAGATAATTCAAATGTAAACAAACTATATAATTGAGATAATTCAAATGTAAACAAACTAATTCAAATGTAAACAAACTATGTACATGGAGATAATTCAAATGTAAACAAACTATGTACATGGAGATAATTCAAATGTAAACAAACTAATTCAAATGTAAACAAACTATGTACAGGAGATAACTCAAATGTAAACAAACTAATTCAAATGTAAACAAACTATGTACATGGAGATAATTCAAATGTAAACAAACTATGTACATGGAGATAATTCAAATGTAAACAAACTGTGTACAGTGAGATAATTCAAATGTAAACAAACTATATAATTGGAGATCATTCAAATGTAAACAAACTCATTCAAATGTAAACAAACTATGTACATGTAGATAATTCAAATGTAAACAAACTATGTACATGGAGATAATTCAAATGTAAACAAACTATGTACAGGGAGATAATTCAAATGTAAACAAACTATATAATTGGAGATCATTCAAATGTAAACAAACTGATTCAAATGTAAACAAACTATGTACATGGAGATAATTCAAATGTAAACAAACTATGTACATGGAGATTATTCAAATGTAAACAAACTGTGTACAGGGAGACAATTTAAATGTAAGCAAACTATGTACAGGGACAATTCAAATGTAAACAAACCATATAATTGGAGATAATTCAAATGTAAACAAACTAATTCAAATGTAAACAAACTATGTACATACAGATAATTCAAATGTAAACAAACTATGTACATGGAGATAATTCAAATGTAAACAAACTGTGTACAGAGAGATAATTCAAATGTAAACAAACTATATAATTGGAGATAATTCAAATGTAAACAAACTAATTCAAATGTAAACAAACTATGTACATGGAGATAATTCAAATGTAAACAAACTATGTACATGGAGATAATTCAAATGTAAACAAACTATGTACAGGGAGATAATTCAAATGTAAACAAACTATATAATTGGAGATAATTCAAATGTAAACAAACTAATTCAAATGTAAACAAACTATGTACATGGAGATAATTCAAATGTAAACAAACTATGTACAGGGAGATAATTCAAATGTAAACAAACTATATAATTGGAGATAATTCAAATGTAAACAAACTAATTCAAATGTAAACAAACTATGTACATGGAGATAATTCAAATGTAAACAAACTGTGTACAGGGAGATAATTCAAATGTAAACAAACTATATAATTGGAGATAATTCAAATGTAAACAAACTAATTCAAATGTAAACAAACTATGTACATGGAGATAATTCAAATGTAAACAAACTATGTACATGTAGATAATTCAAATGTAAACAAACTGTGTACAGGGAGATAATTCAAATGTAATCAAACTATGTACAGTTAGATAATTCAAATGTAAACAAACTATATAACAGTAGATAATTCAAATGTAAACAAACTTATTCAAAAGTAAACAAACTATGTACATGGAGATAATTCAAATGTAAACAAACTATGTACATGAGATAATTCAAATGTAAACAAACTGTGTACAGGAGATAATTCAAATGTAAACAAACTATGTACAGGGAGATAATTCAAATGTAAACAAACTATATAACAGAGATAATTCAAATGTAAACAAACTAATTCAAATGTAAACAAACTATGTACATTGAGATGATTCAAATGTAAAAGAACTATGTACAGGGAGATAGTTCAAATGTAAACAAACTATGTACAGGGAGAAAATTCAAATGTAAACAAACTATGTTCATTGAGATGATTCAAATGTAAACAAACTATGTACAGGGAGATAATTCAATTGTAAACAAACGATGTACATGGAGATAATTCAAATGTAAACAAACTATGTACAGGGAGATAATTCAATTGTAAACAAACGATGTACAGGGAGATAATTCAAATGTTAACAAACTAATTCAAATGTAAACAAACGATGTACAGGGAGATAATTCAAATGTAAACAAACTAATTCAAATGTAAACAAACTATGTATATGGAGATTATTCAAATGTAAACAAACTATGTACAGGGAGATAATTCAAATGTAAACAAACTGTGTACAGGGAGATAATTCAAATGTAAACAAACTGTACATGGAGATACTTCAAATGTAAACAAACTAATTCAAATGTAAACAAACTATGTACATGGAGATAATTCAAATGTAATCAAACTATGTACATGGAGATAATTCAAATGTAAACAAACTATGTACTTGGAGATAATTCAAATGTAAACAAACTGTGTACATGGAGATAATTCAAATGTTAACAAACAGTGTACATTGAGATAATTCAAATGTAAACAAACTATGTACAGCTAGATAATTCAAATGTAAACAAACTATATAATTGGAGATAATTCAAATGTAAACAAACTAATTCAAATGTAAACAAACTATGTACAGGGAGATAATTCAAATGTAAACAAACTGTGTACAGGGAGATAATTCAAATGTAAACAAACTATATAATTGGAGATAATTCAAATGTAAACAAACTATATAATTGGAGATAATTCAAATGTAAACAAACTAATTCAAATGTAAACAAACTATGTACATGGAGATAATTCAAATGTAAACAAACTATGTACATGGAGATAATTCAAATGTAAACAAACTATGTACAGGGAGATAATTCAAATGTAAACAAACTATATAATTGGAGATAATTCAAATGTAAACAAACTAATTCAAATGTAAACAAACTATGTACATGGAGATAATTCAAATGTAAACAAACTAATTCAAATGTAAACAAACTGTACATGGAGATAATTCAAATGTAAACAAACTAATTCAAATGTAAACAGACTATGTACAGGGAGATAATTCAAATGTAAACAAACTATGTACAGGGAGATAATTCAAATGTAAACAAACTATGTACAGGAGATAATTCAAATGTAAACAAACTATATAATGGAGATAATTCAAATGTAAACAAACTAATTCAAATGTAAACAAACTATGTACATAGATAATTCAAATGTAAACAAACTATGTACATGAGATAATTCAAATGTAAACAAACTATGTACATGGAGATAATTCAAATGTAAACAAACTGTGTACATGGAGATAATTCAAATGTAAACAAACTATGTACATTGAGATAATTCAAATGTAAACAAACTATGTACAGGAGATAATTCAAATGTAAACAAACTATATACATTGGAGATAATTCAAATGTAAACAAACTAATTCAAATGTAAACAAACTATGTACATGGAGATAATTCAAATGTAAACAAACTGTGTACAGGAGATAATTCAAATGTAAACAAACTATGTGAGATAATTCAAATGTAAACAAACTATATAATGGAGATAATTCAAATGTAACAAACTAATTCAAATGTAAACAAACTATGTACATGGAGATAATTCAAATGTAAACAAACTATGTACATGGAGATAATTCAAATGTAAACAAAATGTACAGGAGATGATTCAAATGTAAACAAACTATATAATTGGAGATAATTCAAATGTAAACAAACTAATTCAAATGTAAACAAACTATGTACATGGAGATAATTCAAATGTAAACAAACTATGTACATGGAGATAATTCAAATGTAAACAAACTGTGTACAGGGAGATAATTTAAATGTAAACAAACTATGTACGGGGGATAATTCAAATGTAAACAAACTATATAATTGGAGATAATTCAAATGTAAACAAACTAATTCAAATGTAACCAAACTATGTAGAAGGAGATAATTCAAATGTAAACAAACTAATTCAAATGTAAAGAAACTGTGTACAGGGAGATAATTCAAATGTAAACAAACTGTGTACAGGGAGATAATTCAAATGTAAACAAACTATATAATTGGAGATAATTCAAATGTAAACAAACTAATTCAAATGTAAACAAACTATGTACATGGAGATAATTCAAATGTAAACAAACTGTGTACAGGGAGATAGTTCAAATGTAAACAAACTATATAATTGGAGATAATTCAAATGTAAACAAACTAATTCAAATGTAAACAAACTATGTACATGGAGATAATTCAAATGTAAACAAACTATGTACATGGAGATAATTCAAATGTAAACAAACTGTGTACATGGAGATAATTCAAATGTTAACAAACAGTGTACATTGAGATAATTCAAATGTAAACAAACTATGTACAGCTAGATAATTCAAATGTAAACAAACTATATAATTGGAGATAATTCAAATGTAAACAAACTAATTCAAATGTAAACAAACTATGTACAGGGAGATAATTCAAATGTAAACAAACTGTGTACAGGGAGATAATTCAAATGTAAACAAACTATATAATTGGAGATAATTCAAATGTAAACAAACTATATAATAGGAGATAATTCAAATGTAAAACTAATTCAAATGTAAAAAAACTTTGTACATGGAGATAATTCAAATGTAAACAAACTATGTACATGGAGATAATTCAAATGTAAACAAACTATGTACATGGAGATAATTCAAATGTAAACAAACTGTGTACAGGGAGATAATTCAAATGTAAACAAACTATGTACTTGGAGATAATTCAAATGTAAACAAACTATGTACATGGAGATAATTCAAATGTAAACAAACTATATAATTGGACATAATTCAAATGTAAACAAACTAATTGAAATGTAAACAAACTATGTACATGGAGATAAATCAAATGTAAACAAACTATGTACATGGAGATAATTCAAACGTAAACAAACTGTGTACAGGGAAATAATTCAAATGTAAACAAACTATATAATTGGAGATAATTCAAATGTAAACAAACTAATTCAAATGTAAACAAACTATGTACATGGAGATAATTCAAATGTAAACAAACTATGTACATGGAGATAATTCAAATGTAAACAAACTATGTACAGGAAGATAATTCAAATGTAAACAAACTATATAATTGGAGATAATTCAAATGTAAACAAACTAATTCAAATGTAAACAAACTATGTACATGGAGATAATTCAAATGTAAACAAACTATGTACATGGAGATAATTCAAATGTAAACAAACTGTGTACAGGGAGATAATTCAAATATAAAGAAACTATGTAAAGAGAATAAATTCAAATGTAAACAATCTATATAATTGGAGATTATTCAAATGTAAACAAACTAATTCACATGTAAACAAACTATGTACAGGGAGATAATTCAAATGTAAACAAACTATGTACATGTAGATAATTCAAATGTAAACAAACTGTGTACAGGGAGGTAATTCAAATGTAAACTAACTATATAATTCGAGATTATTCAAATGTAAACAAACTAATTCAAATGTAAAACTATGTACATGGAGATAATTCAAATGTAAACAAACTATGTACATGGAGATAATTCAAATGTAAACAAACTGTGTACAGGGAGATAATTCAAATGTAAACAAACTATATAATTGGAGATAATTCAAATGTAAACAAACTAATTCAAATGTAAACAAACTATGTACATGGAGATAATTCAAATGTAAACAAACTATGTACAGGGAGATAATTCAAATGTAAACAAACTATATAATTGGAGATAATTCAAATGTAAACAAACTAATTCAAATGTAAACAAACTATGTACATGGAGATAATTCAAATGTAAACAAACTGTGTACAGGGAGATAATTCAAATGTAAACAAACTATATAATTGGAGATAATTCAAATGTAAACAAACTAATTCAAATGTAAACAAAGTATGTACAGGGAGATAATTCAAATGTAAACAAACTATGTACATGTAGATAATTCAAATGTAAACAAACTGTGTACAGGGAGATAATTCAAATGTAAACAAACTATGTACAGTTAGATAATTCAAATGTAAACAAACTATATAACAGTAGATAATTCAAATGTAAACAAACTTATTCAAAAGTAAACAAACTATGTACATGGAGATAATTCAAATGTAAACAAACTATGTACATGTAGATAATTCAAATGTAAACAAACTGTGTACAGGGAGATAATTCAAATGTAAACAAACTATGTACAGGGAGATAATTCAAATGTAAACAAACTAT